>JAPMOQ010001131.1:1029364-1046592 GCA_026543055.1 Argiope trifasciata | reverse complement strand
TCGTCATCTGACAGCGATTCAAAATTAGAAGGTTCGTCCCAAAATAGCCCGAGTGATGCTTCAAAACGGGACGTCGATATAACTAAACTAACACTGAGGTGGATGAAAGAACCCACTCTCTTGTGAAAAGTGGATGTGTAAGAGAGTATGTGCCTGACATCTTCATGTGAGATAGAAGTCAGACGCCTGCCCAAGGGTGCTCATGGCCTTTACCCTCAAAAGCTACCGCTCAAATTCAGCTTAAATCACTGACTTTGTCAGCTGCTTCCTTACGACAAGTACCATAAATGACAACATATTGGCTACAAGAAAATTTTAATTTTAGAAATTAATAGTTTAATTTTTAGTAATTGATGAAAAATAATGTCGTTATTTCATGCAGTTTAAATAAATTAACTTTATTTTTAGTGACAAATCCATTTATGAAGTCTTATGCATAACTAAATGATCTGTGAGCCAAACCAGCATTTAGTTTTAGTTTAGTTTAGTTACATCAACGTCCCGTTTTGAAACGACACTTGGGCTGTTTTGGGACGGACCTCGTTATTTTGAACCGTGGTCGGATGACGAGGACGACACCTGAGCTTGCATCCTCCTCTCCAAACTTCCACACCACACCAGCAATAGGAATTTTGGCTCTGACGGATTTAACGTGCACCAAACCCGTTACACGGCGGTTCATCAGTGGAATCGGGCCTTGAACAGGCAGTCCTCCAGTTCCGAAGCCGAGACAATACCACCAGACCACTTGATATCACGAAGTAATCCCATTAAAATCAAAATCCTGGGCTTCGATAAAGAGAACGAGCAGAGAATGTAAACCTCTGTTTGGAAAATATTATGACGTATATGGGAGGTAGATACGTCCTATAAGTTCATATGTTATCTCAATTTATACTAATATTATAAATGTGGAAGTTTGGATAGATGGATATTTGTTACGCAATCACGCCAGAACGGCTCAACAAAATTGGACGAAATTTGGCACACAGATTTGAGTCAGGAATAAAACTGAGGCTCCTTTTTATTCTGGTTAACTGAGTGGTTGACTTTTTATTAATTAAAAACTAACTTTCGTGCCAAAAAGCTGTAGCCAAAACCCCGCCAAAGATGAGTAAGGTTCCGATTTTTTTTTCCCAACAGAAATGAGGTTACGGTTAGCAGAATTTCGACCGATTATTCCAAACAATTCTATCAATTTTATTTGATGTATTTAAAATTAAATGTTGTTAATGAATCGATCGTTCGGATTTATTCTTAAGTACTTTTAAGTTAAAAGAAAACAGAATAAAGGAAATAAATTTCTAATCTGCAATGCCTTACCTCAACTGGCGTAAGAAAGTCAGAGATGTGCGTTACGCCTACTGGCGTTGAAAGTTCTCTCTTTATTGTTGACAACTGTGTTTCCATTTAAATTAAAAATTTAAAAATAATGCTTATAATACTGTTGTAACTATCTCAGTCTCGATCAATAAATAAAATGGATTTGACCGGACTTGATTTGCTATTTTGTTTCATTTTGGGTATATAATGTAAATAAATTACTTTTACGTTAGTTGTGTGTTATTGTTATTCAATTGTATTTATGTTATATATTTTTCTTATATGCCTATACTTTTAAGTGTATCATTTTTATGTTAGTTTTAATTATTTTGATTTGTCATTATTTGATAGTTTTTCGTTCATATACAACAAAATCTCCACGCAGAGTCGCAGGAAATAGCTAGTAACCTATAAACAGATGCCACGTAATTGATATTCATATTCAGGAATCAGCAGCTAGATTATAACAGACCATAGACTATATCGGTTGCGAAGGCAATAGATTCGGTTCATCGATGCTTATGATCCTGATACATCAGGCTGTCCAAGAGGTTCCGCAGGTCATAGATATACACCTTCTGAAACGAGCAACACCGGGGTTGGATTGAACCGCTCCAACGATAAGAGCACATTAGTCACTCAGCAGAGATGCCAAGTAAGTATCTTCAGCAATGAGCAAATGAGAGCTGTCTTGATTTGGATGATGAAAACGTCTATTCTACTTGCTGTTTATCATTTTACACTAGTCACCACGTAAAATGGAACTGATTCAGAAGTATTTTAAATCATGAAATGTATACTATTACTAAGGAGAGGTTTTAATGTAATACAATTTATTATTAGCGAAGGATTTTCGGTCAGACAGACGAAATAGTTGCCTATTGCAACTAAGTTGAGGAGTTCAGCTTTCAGTTACATTAGCGTCCCTTTTTTTTCCTAAGAAAATCTAGAGCTATTTCGAGACATACATCGTAATTTTGAACCACGGTCAAATGAAGAGGACAAATCCTGAATTGGTAACCTCCTCCAAACTCCTGCACCACTCCGTGGGTTTAGTTAAGTGTAAATATATTAACGTCCCGTTGTAAAGCAACATTAGGGATATTTTGGGACGGAAATTTACGTTCTCCTTATTTGGAAAATGTGGCGTGTTGGCAAGAGTTTAGGTCTCTTTAGAAATATGTGGCTTGGTGGATAGAGTAACGGAGCGAATCTTAGAATTTGGGGGGCACAGTGACCTGGTGGTAAGGTCTCGACTTCGGAACCAGAGGGTTGCAGGTTCGAGACTCGATTCCATTGAAGAACCGTCGTGTAAGGGGGTCTGTTGCACATTAAATCTATCAGGCTAAACGTAGTCTTGCTGGTGTGGAGAGGGGGGTTGCAGCTCATGTGTCGTCCTCGTCATCCGACAATGGTTCAAAATTGAGAGGTCCGCCCCAAAAACACCCTTGTGTTGCTTCAAAACGGGACACTAATCTAACTAAACTGAACGTAATTTTGAACCTCAGTCAGATGACGAGGATAACACTTGCGCTGACACCCCCTCCCCTCCACACCAGCGGAAGGACGTTTGACCTGACAGATTTAAGGTGCAAGAGACCCCTCACACGTCAGTTCTTTGGTGGAATCTAGTCTCGAACCTGAAATCCTGCGGTTCCGAAGCCGAGACCTTACAACCAAGCACCTCGCCCCCCCCACGCACACACCAGTGGGAGGCCCGCTTTGTACTGGTGGATTTTACGTGCATTAAACCTGGTTACAAGAAGGTTCTTTGGTGGAATCGGCTCTTGAACGTGAAACCTGATAGGCTAGATCTCGAATCTGAAGCCAAGAAATGACCACGAGGCCGTTTCAGCTCTATTTAGCTGAGAAGAGCTGCATGCAAGAACTAAATAAATTATCCTATAAAAACAAAATTTGAAGCGTTTGCTTCAAAAACGATATAGCTCCATCTTGGTAGAATTTAGAGTTACATCCATTTTGTTAGGCTCGTATGTGGTAAAAAAATCCTTGTACATTTGGTACCAAAAAGATGTAGCTCCAATTTTTGTTCTCAAGTTGCTCAAGGAATGGAGCTGTCTATCTCACTGGAATTTAGAATTTCCAGACGGTTTTTACGGTATTCTACAAATTTGAATAATTGGATGTACCTGCTTTGTGCAGCAATCCGTTTCAAATTAAAAAATATTAAATTATCACATATTTTTAATCAGAGTTATTGAAATCATCATTAAGTAAATTGAAGAAAAAATCATCATTTATTTGTAACATATTGAAATATTAATTATCCATTTACAGCAATAGTTGTGAAGCTATTTTCTAATTGATAGATCATTTAAAATAATAATTTCAGAATTATATTTGTTTGAAGTTTAGTTAAAATCTTCCATATTAATTAAATACTCTTACTTAAGTAAATCACTAGCTATTAATTATGAACTTTTTATAGTTAAATACTTTTACTTAAGTAAATCGTTAGCTATTAATTATGAACTTAATTATCAATAACTATTTAATTTTTGAATCATGTTCCTCTCAATCTTTTCTCAAGTTTTTACATTGTAATTAAATATTAACAAGTATATTTTAAAAAGTTAAAAATGTAAAATATTGAAAAAAAAATTAATGATTATCTTTTACTTTTAAGTTTAAAAGATTTGAAATGGGAAGCAAAATTAGTGTTATTAAAAAGAGAATTCAAAATATGAGATATCTCGAGCCGTAAAACGCTTAAATCCGCTTAAAATGTTTAAATTTCCCATTTTGAATTAGTTGATTACCTAAAAAACATGTATGATGTTGTTACTTACTTTACAAGCCGGCTAACCAATCTATCAGCGATTTAAATCCAGTGAGCGTCTCTTTTTTTCAGTAGCGACAACTAGAGCTAAGAGTACGACTTATCTACGTCATGAGTCACATTCGCTTACCCAACCCTTTTTTACAAGAGGCACATTCACATACCTCACAAGTAGAATACAGAAGAATTAAAAAAATGCCCGAACCGGGACTCGAACCCGGGATCACGCTACTCCTGTAACAGAAAGCCGATATATTGTAAGCAAAATGTTATGATATAAATATAATTACCTATTTGGGTTAGCTGCGTAATGCGGTTTTCTGTACGTTATCTTAATTCCCTAAAAGTATCCTAAAGTATCACTATTAAAGTCAGATCAAATATTTTAACTATATTTCTAATCAAATATTGTTATATGAGAACATGATGCTGCATTGGTTTGTGGTTTTAGAAGCACTAGCAGAAAATTGGCAATTCATAGCTTTTGATTCATTATTTTTTCACTCTTAGAATTATAGAAAATAATAAAGGAGGTTGCCACATTTGAAGACTCATCGCCAACAAAAAGTTACAGCTTGTCTCGAATGTCCGTCATGTACCTGCTTCTCCTATCTGGCCAATAAAATTAGGGTTGCAAGAAATTATTACCCAAAGATGCACAGTGAAGAAAAGGGGAATTATTGGGAGACGGGAAATTTTAAAAATCTGGCCTCGAGAAAATGATTTTAGAACTCGATTTATATTCAGATGGTCAGAAAGCCCTCACTTTTTTAAATGTTGGTGATTTCAAAATATTGGTCATGTGAGAACATGTTTTTGTGATGTATTCTGTCAGACTGATACAAGATGTGTTTGAAAAATTAATGTTCTCACATTATAACTGGACTAAACTCACTTGATAGCAAGTTTAATTTTTTCTTTTATTTGTTTATTTATTTTTATATTATAAACGACGGTTCATTAAGAATATTTCATATCCATCTTTATTTACATTAGTTGATTTAACTTTGTGTCCATTGGGAGAGGTCGATAATCAATTAGACGATTAATCGTATCTAAAACATCGATTTTTCACTTTCAGAGTTCTTAGAAAATGATGAAAAAGTGTTATAATATTTGGCGACTTATTGCCAAGAAAAAACTACAATTTGGTGTAAATTTCAACCATGTACCTTATTCTCCTGTCTGGCCAATAAAAGGCAGGTTCGTAAGACGTTATCTCTCAAAGAAGTACAAAGAAAAAACGGGAATAAGAAAGAAAAAAAGTTCTGGCTTCGAAAGGAAAATTTTCAAATTCGATTGATTTTGAGATGTTTAAAAACTATCACTGTTCAGAATACTGCTAGTTGCCAAATATGAGTCATATGAAAACATAGTGATGTTTTTCTCTCAGATTAATACAATATGTTTTTACAAATTATTGTTCTCACATGACTGGAAATTTGAGATAGCAGGTTTCAATATTTCTTTTATTTGTTTATTTAATTTAAATTATAAACGATGGTTCATTGCTCGTCAAATCAAACATTTCATTTCCATCTTTAAATATATTAGTTTGTATTTTCTGTCCTTTTGGAGAGGGCGATAAAAAAGACGATTTATGGCTTTGAAGGCATCTAATTTTCACTTTTTGGGTTACTAGAGAATGATAAAAATGCTGTAATATTTGGCGATTGATTGCCAACAAAAAATTACAACTTAGCGCAAATGTCCGCGATGCACCTGATTCTCCTGTCTGTCCAATAAAGGGCATGATCCTAAGAAGTTATTGAACGAAGAAGAACAGAAAAGAAAATGGGGATGGGAAAGAAAGAAAATGGAAAATTCTAGGCACGAGGTAGAAATTTTAGAACTCGATTGATTTTGAAATGATCAAAAACCATCGTTTTTCTAAAAATTGAGAAATATGAATCATCTTAGCACATGATTTTTCAAACCACGGAATTAAAATCAGATTGATACCGCATGAATTTAAGAAATTGGTGCTCCAACATGATAACTGAAAATTTTAGGTAGCAGATTTCGATTTTCCTTTTATTTATTTATTTATTTTTATATTTCATCATTAATTTATTTTCATTTATTTATTTATTTTATCATTTCTTCATCAAAATATAGGTTTATATTTAGCTAAAATAGTGTTATGAAATGTATTTTTCAATGAAATGATTATTTGAAGCGTTAAGAGTGAGAAAAGTACATATTAATAACTTTTCTCATAAAGATATTGTAATTAGATTTAAACATTCTTGAAATGATCCAGGTGAGTTAATTTTTGAATTAGTTAAATGGAATTCATAATGAAGATTTCGGTCAATTATTAAAAGAAAATGGGGTATACATTTTACGCTTTGAGTTCTTTTAGCTTATTATTGTTTTTTATTTAGCATTTTATTATTAAAAGTCAATTTTAGTCCAGAAAAACACAAAATTGCAATGAAAATTGTAATAATGTGTATAAAATAAATGTGTATAAAAATATTTCTTAAAAAATTGGCATTTAATTGGAATTTTAAAAAATATATAAGTAATTTTGTTCCAAATAAATTTACATTCGATGATAAGAAAGTTAAAAATGTAGACTCCTGGAATGTTTTGAAATTTTAAAAAATTATATATTATTTAATTTTTCTAAAAAATAATATATTTCGTTTCATTTTTTTTAATTTGACGTATTTATATTTCATTATATATGCATAAATCTTTTCGTAACCCTGACTGAATAACATGAAAGGTAGTACTAATACATCTAAAGATGGAAATGAAATGCTTGATTTGAAGAGCAATGAACCATCTTTAATAATTTAAAAATAAATAACAAATAAAAGAAAATTGAAATCTGCTGTCTCAAATTTTCAGTCATGTGAAAACATTAATTTTTTAAGACATGTTGTATTAGTCTGGCGAAAACACATTACCATGTTTTCATATGACTCATACTTGGCAATTGACAGTATTTAGAATAGTGATAGTTTTTAAACATCTCAAAATCAATCGAATTTGAAAATTTTTCTTTCAAAGACAGAATATTTTTTTATTTTCTTTTTTCTGTCTTTCTTATTCCCGTTTTCCTCTTTGTTCTTCTTTCAGAGATAACTTCTTGTGAATCTGCCTTTTATTGGTCAGATAGGGGAATCAGGTTCATGATGAACATTTATACTAAGTTATAATTTTTTTTGGCAATAAGTCGCCAAATATTATTAAAAAAATTTCATTATTTTCTAAGAACTCAAAAAGTGAAAATCGATGTTTTAAAAGCGATCAATCGCCCATGGGCACAAAGTACAAGCAATTAATGCAAGTAAAGTTGGATATGAAATATTTATTTGATGCTTAATGAACTGTCATTTATATTTTAAAAATAAATAACAAATAAAAGAAAAAAATGAAACCTGCTTTCATGTGAGTTTAGTATTTATATTTTAATATATATGGTTGACACTTTTCATAACCCTGGCTGAATAATCTTAAATGTGTTTAATATTGTCCACTGTTTCCTTAACGATGCTTCATTGCGCATCAAATCAAATATTTCATATCCATCTTTAATTGTATTTCCTGCTTATATTTTGCTTTCTTTGGATGCTTCATCGTGCATCAAATCAAATATTTCATGTACATCTTTGATTGAATTTGCCGCTTGTATTTTGTGTCCTTTAGATTACTAATTCGGAATAACGCATGTTTCCAATTTCATCAAAAGCCCAGATCTGTGAAATAGAAATCCCCAAATGGAAAGAAACCACAGCTATTCCAAGAAAATTCCGAATGAGAATCATAAATATCCAAGTGCAGAGGAAGGGTACATTTGGCGGGGGAAAAAAGCAACAAAAAACAATCGATAACAGCAATTGTCTCGACTCTTAAGAAGCTTTTCCGAAATAAATCGCCCCGCCAAAACTTTACTCTCTGCAAACATTTGGGAGCAAAAAGACGAAGAAGCTGCGGCAGAAGGAAAACAATAAAACTCGATCGAACGAGAGGCATTCTGATTCGAATGTAACAATCCTAAAAGTTTTCCCGCTTCGCCGACTTGGCGCGAAAAACGGGCTAATTAAAATATTCCACGGAAAGAAGAGCAGTTTATCCCGTGACTGGCAATGAATTGGCGAACTTCGGACTGTTCAAAATGGAGAATAATCAGTTGAACAAACATTTTCCGACAATGAAAACATAATTACCTTATCTCAGCAATTATGGGGAGTACTTTGGGCGTGAATAACACAAGTCTTCGGCGTGTCTCGTCTTTTTAGTTTGCAGCAATGTGGCATTCTTTTAAAATTAGTCTGTATTATTCATTTCCACTCTAGCTATTGGACGGCACTTGAGTTAGGACACTAATTTGTCTGAAAGAGTCGACGCAGTTTTAAGAGTGATTTGTGTTTGCGTTTTCCGGGTGTACATTTTGGTTGTTTACATTTGTTTTGAGAACTACTTGAAAGTGTTTATACTTATGGATTCAGTTGTTGAAATTTGTGCAGTTGCTGCTCGTTATTTTTTGGTCTTTATGTTACTGGCTTACAATTGTGTTTTAAGAGTTCTAAAGAGGTTTACATTTCTAATGGATTCGGTCGTGAAAAACATGCTTTGAATTCTACTGGGAATAACTATTTTAAGAAGACACGTTTTGATTTACATTATGTTTTTGAGTTGTTTATTTTTCTATTTAATTCTTAGTTGAAATTTATTTCCATTTAAAAGGTTGTGTTTTTATTAACTTTTAAATCAATAATTAATTGTTGCAATTTATATCTTTATTTATGGGTATAATTAGATGTATTTATTTAATTTTTTCCCAAATATTGATTGATTTTTAATATATTTCAAATGCTGGACATCATGCCAGATTTCTTATAGATATTATGACATTTATTTATAAATGTATTGATACTAACAAATATTTAAAATTCATATATAAATGTAATGATATTTATATATAAATATCAGTTTTTTTTATCGTGTCCATGAGAGTCGAAACTAAATATGTCCGTGAATTTTGAAAATTTCTTCTGCGACTTGCTTGATGTTGTCTCCATACGGATCTATCATAGTTGGCAGTACACCAATCTTTCTCAGGATGGCGCTCATAGCCGGACACTCGTAGATGTGAGTAGGTATAAGCTGTGTGTCAGGACAATGATCACAGCTTCTATAGATCTTCATGCAGCCTCCATCGATCTCCATACCCCTGTGGTGTCCGATTCTCAGCCTAGTTATAGTTTTAATAGTAGATCGCAGTTATTTCAGAGAAATGTTTGGCCTGAATGGATTTTTCTCCAAGTTTATATCTGACCACAGCATTCACATCCTGAAGAAAAACATCAGAGCAGCTAGTGCTGAGGTCTCTGCCCTCCTTGGCCAATCTATCCGCAGTTTCATTATCTTCTATGTCAACGTGTGCGGGATCCACTGGAGGACACATGTCTTGTTAATAATCTGAAGATCTTGAAGACAAGAGATGATTTCTTGGGTGGAAGAAGAATGTCCTTTTAGAATTGCTTGGAGGGAGGCCTTTGAGTCCAAAAGATTACTAGGCCTTTTGCCTGCTTATAAATATCAGTACATTTATGTATAAATTTTTGTTATATAATTTGTTATGTAAATGTTATAACATAACTATTTATATAAAAATGCATTGATACTAGCAAAATGTTTAACTGATTAAAAAGAGGTAACTTGTTGTTATTTCTTATAGTCATTGCCAATTGGGCAAGTCCGCTGTTAAGAAGACAGTTGTTTAACCCTCCGTTAGGCGCGGTCTACGATCGTAGACCAGGTACTTTTTAAATAACGTAATTTGTAATATATGGCTCTGACAGATTCTTCCTTCTCAGTAGCTGTTCTAAATACACTGTTTTACACCGCCAGTGTCGTTTCGTTTATAAGCTAGTGCAGACGCCTAGTTTATTTACAGAAGAATTCGGTTGGTCTACGATTGCAGATCACGCGCCTAATTACGTCACATTTTTAATCAGATTGCGATTTTGTATCTTCGCGCTTTCTAACGCAAAAGTTAAAACGTTTGACTCTTTTAATGCATTGGTGTGTTTGATTTTAAAACGGACTATGTTGTAAAGTAAAAGACGCCGTGTTGAAACTTCAAGGGACCCGGAAGTGGGGATGAAATGGCTTGAAGAATTATCAAGCGAGGAAGAAATGGAAGAGGGATAAATTTGAAGAGGATCCACATCCACTGGAAAGTATGCACCACGACGATGCAATTGATCCAGAAACGAAAGAAAAGGTAAAACCTTAAATAAAATTCTACAATAAAACTAAAATAGGCGTAGACTTAGTAGATCAAAGGTGTCGATGTTATGATGTTGCAAATAACTCCAGGCCATGGCCTATGGTAATTTTCTACGATTTATTGAACATACCTTTTGTGTTTACAAGGCAAATAATCCAGAAAGTAAAACAAAAGGACGAAAACTTATTGAATCGTTTGCATGAAAATCAATACGGCTACAAATACAATTTAGATCAACATTGAAAGAATTGCCTGTGGAAATTGGAAGACGTACAACTGTCCTTTTAGGTCTTGAAGAAGCTCAACAACCTATGGAAAATCCTAAGAGGAAAAATTATGTGGGACGTCGCAGCATATGTCTGAGAAGAAATGTCTTCCAGGTGTGATTGCTGCAAAGAACGCATGGCTGACATGTGTGTCTCGTGTTTGAATAACTGAAAATACAAAAGCCTGTGAAATGATCAAAAAGTTTTTCATTTTATTCTTTCTAAATGCTGTTTGTACATTGCTCTTTTACTTGATTTTTGAACTCAAGAAATTAATTTCTGTTTAGTTTTGTTTATTTTATTTAATTTTTGCTTTTGTATGTAAAATATTCCTTAAAAATGTATAACAAGATTTTATTGCGAGTAAAAACTGCTAATGACATAATAAAGTTTATTTCAATTATTTTATTACCTTTTAAAATACTTAAAAGAAAAGTATGAATCAGTTTTTAATCAAGAAATTTTATTTGCTGCATTTTAAACAGTAAATAAATTTGGTCTACGAGTGTAGACCGCGCCTGTAAAAGTCGCGCGCCTAACGGAGGATTAAGCCGGTAGGGTACGTATCTTGTTTTTAGTAGCGCCAACTAGAGCCAAGAGTACGACTTTACCATTCACGCATCACTCATTCATTTGCTCAACCCCTTTTTTAGTGTCTTAAAAAAGGGGTTGTTCCATTCACACATCTCACAGATAGAACAGAGGAAGAACAACCATGCCCGAACCGGGACTCTAAACCAGGAGGCCGGCAAAAAGAGCTAAGTAATCTATTGTAGTATAATCTTTATTTTTATGACCGTAACATGAAAATAAATTATATAATCGTACAACAGAAATTTCCCTATTTTTTAACGTTTCAACCTATTTTTGGGAATTCAAATTTATAGATATGCACAATGAAATTTCAATGAAATGTTTTGTGAGACAATCAATATTCGAAGAAGGTTTTATGGTTCCCAAAACGAAATTTGCTTAAGAAAAAAAAAACTTTTATTATAAAATATAATAAATATTTATGCTGATGATAACAAACATATTCGAAGCTGCGTGCTCAAACGGAATGAAACTTTCATGGCGAAAGAGAGTTTCTTATTAAGTTGCCAAAATCTGAATTGACACGAGTCATTTGCTGGTATATTGTGCTTTTTTTCTTACTATCATGTAGCTCTTATTAAGACTGAAAGCCTATATTGGATTTTTACAAATCGTGGAAAGATTCATACATGTTCATGATTTATATGCATTCAAGAACAGCTTCAGATTCAAAATCCACTCTTAAGACATGCAGTATTATTGAATGAAAAAAAATCTTTAAAAAATTATTATGTATAATAATAAACTCGTTGGATAAAAACCGCATTAAATGAGAAAGCTGATAAACTAAACATTGACACTTTTCTCGATTATTCAAAAGCCCAAATTAATTCAAATACAAATTAAGAAATACTTAATAAATTCGCTTAATAAAAGTCCGCATTAAATAAATTAATTCAAATGAAAATTAAGAAATAAATAAATTCGCTTGATGAAAGCCCGTATTAAATGAGAAAGCTGATGAACTAAACAAAAGAAAATTGTGAAAATTTTCTCGATTATTCCAAAGACCAAATTAATTCAAATACAAATTAAGAAACGCTTAATCTAATACTATAATACGAGAAATGGTTGCCAAGTCGAAAATCGCCCCAGAATTAATAAACTCCGGTAAACTTGGGGGTCTGGGGTTTTTGGCCACGAGGAATCGATTGGCGCCGGTTTTGAAGCCCTACGGTCGAGCAGTTCGGAGTTACAGATAGGATATTTTCAAACTTTATTAGTTCGCCATAATGGCTACTTAAATTTTCAAGCGGTAACGTGCTGCCATCTCTAGCCAATATGGCGAACTAATAAAGTTTTATGTTTATGCTGTTATAGGTTTATAATATGTTTCTTATGTATGTATATATGTTTGGTTTTTCTAAATAAATTTGTCAAAAATATTGAACTTCAATCTTTACCTTTACTTTACCTTTGTATAGAATAGTTCCCTTTCCAAGCTCTAACTTTGTTTAGAATAGTTTACAATGGTGCACTTTAACCGGTTATCTTTTCACCAATGGTTTCACAAATTTTCTTATGGCATGTATTGTTTTGATAAATCACAATTGAAAATTTAAATCTTCGAGTTAGCTTCGATACCTGTTTTCTCCGAGCGGAGCTCGGTCACCCACTGGTATAAATAAAGAGAATCTACGGATATTTGGTGGAAGAGATAATTTAACTCTATAAAATGTAAAGTTACTTGGACATTTTTTGATAGACTGAACCTAAAAAAATATTATGAATTTTCTTCAATTAGATTTTTACTGGACATATACTGAAAAACATCAGCTTCGTACAGAAGAATTCAACATGGACCAAAATAAATTCTTGGGTAAGAGTGAAAAAGGCAACTACGACTAAAATGCTGACTATGCTAACGGAAGCGAGAAAAAGCTATGAGCTAAAGATAGATTCGAAGGCCCCATTGGAAGCTTTCGTTTTGTACCCTAAGTTTCTAAACTTTAATAAAATTGCTTTTAGTAGAATCTGGACAGTGACATTTCTGGAATGTATATGTGTTTATTTTTAAAGTTAAATGAAAACGGCAAAAGCAATGGATTTTTATATTTAATTTTGTCGCTTTTAGATCAAAATTAAATATAAAATTCCAAAAAAAGTGCATATGAAACTTCTAGAAACTTATTATCAATCTCCCCACTCTGTTGCCAACAAATGTTGCTGTTTCTTTATTTTAATTCATCCAATCATCTTTTTAGTTTTCAGTTATTAATTTTCTGTCCACGTGTGTTTAATAGTTTCTTGAAGTAAGAAGTTGCACTATTTATTTTGTGGAAATTTTTCAATGTGGTAATATTTTTTTATGAACGCTTTTATTAATTTTTCTATGTTATTATTTTCTACATTAGTAATCTATACTAATTTTTGCTACAGTTGCTACCTTGATCTAAATTTCTTGGGAACTACTTTGATATACCCCCCCAAATCGGAAATTTGGCGACTTTTTTTCTTGCCAAGCAAAATACCTGTTTTTGGCGATTTTTTTCTCGCCAAGATGGATTCTTGCTAAATACAACATAAGAAACAGCAACCCTAAAAAATCCATAGGGAGTGCCAGATTTGGCGCATAATTTTTGGGAGGGGTATATCAAAGTTGTACCATTTCGTGATTATTTTTCTATGTTATTACTTTCTACGTTAGTAATCTATATTAATTTTTGCGACAGTTGTTATCTTGATCTAAATTTCTTGATTATTTTTCTGTGTTATTATTTTCTACGTTAGTAATCTATATTAATTTTTGCTTCAGTTGTTATCTTAGTCTAAATTTCTTGATATTTTCTACATTTTTTTTTGTATGTTGGTCAATATGTTGTATGTTTCAGTTTCAGACTACAATGTTTTTGATATGTTGTGACGCGCATATTTTGTTAATCTTCCGGCCAACTTTCAAGCCCCATGCACCACTTTCGTAGATAAATAAAACCAGTGCTGTTCAATAAATAGAAAAATATTGAAGATCATGTGACGACATGCCAAGTACTAAGTTGCAGCTCACAAATTGGGAATATCTAATTTATTAAACGAAATAACACTTGTGGTGACAACTTAAAAAGTCACTAAACATCAGTGGTAACTTTTGTATAATGGATAAATTACTCGACTTCAAAACTTACCATATAATGCTAAACCTGTTATTCCTGATAATTAATAACAAACTCGAAGTGCTTAACACAGAAACTCACGTCAGCATATGATTTATAGTCGAATAATATATTTTTTATTTAAGCTTTTTAATGTACATAATAAATATCATCAGCTCTTCAGATTCATGTAGTAAGGTAAATTCTAATATAAAGACCAGTATGAATTAAATGAAACCCAAAAACAGGTCGAAATCCTTTAAGCTATATATCTCGAAATTGCAACCAGTTGAACTGGAGGAATATATCTCCTAAGAGATGTAACGGTATTTTAGTGCTATCATTTTACAGTTACAAATGAGCATGAGATATACACAAAGTTATAGTTTCCTGTATTCTCAGATGATGAATAGGTCGATCATTTCGAAAGATTTCCATTTTTTCTGTAAATGTTGTTACAAATTTGATATAGAAGCCCACACATTTAAGATGAATGGATGGTCGGTGTTTTATAAATATTTATTTATTATATACTTAGAAACACATTTGTAATATTACTAGCTGATATTTACATACATACATTTGAATGTAGTTAAAGCTGATACCTCGTCTTATTTGATCGTTCGAAATAATTCTATTAAAAAAATGTCAATGTTGCCAATTCTTAAATGTTAAATAAAACCTATCTTATAGATAGTCTAGATGTCCAATTTAGTCTTTAAGAGGTATGCACTAAAGGTCCGCAGAAAGAAAAAGCGTTTGCCATTCCATATGACATGCTATAAAAAGTAGATATTTGTAAACTTTCAGACTTTTAATATTTTATCTGTTCATACTAGAGGTGTGCAAATGTGGTTGGTGACATCTTAATAAACTAGTAACAGCCCCTAGACATCAACGTTCGCTTTTGTCGAATGGATAAGTTATTGGACTTCAAACCCAACTATCGCAGGTTCGTACTTGGTGAAATTCAACTTCCATGTAGGCACAATTATGCCAATACCACCTCCAAAATGGTGACCCGAACTATGAACGTTCAAACAGCTGTCGTGGCGCCACCTACCCGCAGCAAGCACAACCGACACAAAATCGTCAGACTCGCGTGACGCAGCAGCAACTCTCTTCACTCGCCATAACGCTTGGTGCTATAAAATCGTTCGTCTCTACTGACTCACTGGTAGGGGAGTATTGTGGTGACATATTAATAAGCCAATAACAACCCCTAGACATCAGCGTAAGCCTTTGTCGAATGTATAAGTTACTGGACTTCAAACCCAAACATCGTAGGTTTGATACTTGGTGGAATTCAACCTGCGAATTGGCACATTCCAGCCAACACCACCGCCACATATGATCATAATGTAAAGTATCGTCAAATAAATGTTTTTCATATACTTTTGGTTTGTCATTTCTGAATATTTTGGCATCACCCAATTAATTTTTGAGGCGTTTCTAGTCATACATCTTAATATAACTTTGGTCTTCCTTTCGCGCAATTTACTCGCCAAATTTTGATGTGGTCATCTCTCAATATACGTGTGTTAGATGCCAAGTTAACACGCCTCCGTATAGGACCCACGCACTGTACTCACCAAAATTTGCTATTTGGCGAAAGGGCAGCTATGTGCGAGACATGTCAGGTTGATCTAAGTATTAAGCACATTTTGATTGAATGCCCGATGAACCATTTCTATCGTGTCAACATTTTCAATAAATCATCCGCAAGTCTAACTGACTTGGTGGGTGAGAAATACCACCCAAATCTTTTTACTTTTTTAAAAGCGATTAATCTTTTTACTTCCATCTAGTTGCTTTTCAACTTTTTATTCTCTTTTAGAGCTTCATTTTGGAATGGTATCATTAACTCGCAATTTTAATTTGTTTCATATTTTTTTTTCTGTGATTGTGAAATTTTAAAATTTTTATTAGCTGATTTTCATGCCCCTTGTTTTTCTTGCTATTTTCTAAATTCTTATTAACTTATGATTCATTAATTGGGTTCATATTAATGTAGTTTTAATTTAAACTATATGACTGGCGCAGTATGGCCACAAATGGCTCTTGTGCCAATAAACCTTACCTACCTACCCAGCTACTCGCCAAATTTTTAATTGTGCTCTAAAAAATCATTTTGCCATCAATGCCAAAGCTTTTTTATTGTGGTATACGCAAAAAAATAACATTAAATATCCCATTCCACAAAGGAAATTGAACTTATTCCCTCTCAAAATGTAGTCTATGTCTCCATCATCCATTTTAAAAGAACTCCAGTATCTAAAGAACACATTACGCTTCCCCACAAATCGAAAGTCACAAAAATAAAGCCATAGCATCCCAATTTAAAATGGAAATCAATATGTTGGGAAACGATTTTCAGGCTTAGTAATTCAATCCATATTTAATGGGAGGGATATAGTGGCTTAGCCGAGCAATTGAAGCTTTAGGAAACAGATTCTGGAGAAGAACGGAGTGAATATAAAATAAGAATTGTTGAGGTTGTTCTTTCTTCTGAAAGAAATAGATTCTAGAACTTTGTATATAAACTAAGACTTGGACATTGAATTGATGAACAGGTGGTGGATTCAAATCTTGGATTTTTGCGGATTTTATCGGATGGTATTTTGATTAAATCAATAATTCAGTCCGATGTTTTGTATGTGAAAAAGGAAGGCTTAGTTTTCAATTTTACACTGGTCAGTATCAATAGAAGAAATTTGTTAAAGATGAATTACATCGTTAAATACGATTTCAAAATCGAGACTGAATTAGATTTAGTTACGGAAGTTTCAGTTATCTATTCATTCATATAATTAAATAATGTTACAAAATAAGCGAGAACTTAAATTGTGTCCCACAAGATTTACATCTTCCAATATTTACAGATTTGGATAGAGCATGTCAAGACA
>JAPMOQ010001131.1:1001927-1027830 GCA_026543055.1 Argiope trifasciata | reverse complement strand
GTGTGTGTGTGTGTGTGTGTGTGTGTGTGTGTGTGCGTGCGTGCGTGCGTGCGTGCGTGTGTGTGTGTGTGTGTGTGTGTGTGCGCGTGTGTGTGTGTGTGTGTGTGTGCGCGCGCGCGTGTGTGTGTGTGTGTGTGTGTGTGTGTGTGTGTGTGTGTGTGTGTGTGTGTGTGTGTGTGTGTGTGCGTGTGTGTGTGCGTGCGTGCGTGCGTGCGTGCGTGTGTGTGTGTGTGTGTGTGTGTGTGTGCGCGTGTGTGTGTGTGTGTGTGTGTGCGCGCGCGCGTGTGTGTGTGTGTGAACTAATAATAGGAATTGAAACAGATTGATAGATCTGAAATTAATTTCATTTTCTCACTGCAGTGTCATAAATTCTCAACACATTTTCTGGCGGTTACAAAATATTCACTATGTAAACTACAAAACTACACATGCGAGAACGTAAAAATCAGTAGATGTGTTTCACTTCCAATTACCACATACACAACACGGTGGCATTTATGCTAAAATTTCACTGTTCACCAACGTATCGAGTGAAAGATTTTGGCATCTCCTCAATCAGCAATTTGTTAGGTTCAAAATGACGTTACTATCTTGCTTCCCGGTTACTTCATAACCATGCCTTCCTTCTTCGATCAAGTAGCTCTCCTGTAATAACTTTCTTTGCACCACAACAGTCGGGGCGCTTCTCGATTGGAAATTTCCCGTGCGAAGACGGCGCGTGAATCCATTAGCCGCCCCGGCACGCCGTCCCCGGTGGGAAGACACTCAATGGATCCTCACTTAACGACCAATCAATACGTCATAACATATTTCCGCCCCGGTTCTCTGTGTGGCCCATCCGTCTCGACAGGTAGCTCGAGAACCAGCCAATAACTGCCACAGGATGCCTCATTAACTTAAATCTGCATGAGGGGTGTTTTTTATTGAGAAATTTAGGTGAATATGGGTGATGAAGGAAATGTTGCTCAGGTTTCTTAAGAAAAAATTTTTGAATTAGTAGGTTTTCTGCTAGGATTTTTTATACTATTGGAGATTTTTTTATAGTTATCTCTTTTTTGTATTAGTAGGTTTTTTGTGCTATGCTTTTTTTATACTTTTTTTATTACCGGCATCCTGGAATAGAGGTAACACGACTTCCCATTGATCTGAGAATCTCTAGTTCCAGTCCCGATTCGAGCAGGGTTGTTCTGGCTGTGGGTTACGTGAATGTGCCTTTCACCCCACCCCTAAAAAGGAGTTGTTCAAGCGAATGTGGTACATGAAGTAGCAAGTCCGTGCTCTTAGAGCCACTCACTCGGTTTAAATCGCTGACAGATAACTGTTTTTTTTAGCCAGCTTCCTGGCCTCCTCCCAGCTATCTGGATGTCTTGGTTCTGATTCTTCTGCTTCTGTGCTCTATCTGTGAGGTGCGTTGAATGGGCCTTCCCTCTGTAAAAAAACCTGTAGCGTCCATCTGGGTCCTGAGTTTTGATTTTCTTTGTAAGAATTTAATAGTGCAGTTATAACGATGTAAATAGGATCCTGACTGACGCTATAGATATCTGACTCCACAGTGATTGTTTATTTGCTTACACAGGTTATACATAACATAAAGCCCTCCTGTGCTCCCAGTGCCTATAACACTAAGTTATCTAACCAGCAAGATGGGCACAGAGTGAAAGGAAAGAAAGAAAGAAAGCGACGACAAACCCTCCAGGCCTTGCCAGAGAGAATCCCTTTGGCGTCAAATCCTACACGACAGCATTCAATTTTTTGAGGAGGTAATAATTAGACGGAGGGAACAATAACTCTTAAACAAATGGTGAGTACGGGTAAAACATACAGGGAAATGAGAATATTAAAAATAAAATATAGATAAATTACATTCAGAACATCTGCGTGACATGTATCAACAAATAAACAATCACTGTATAGTCAGAAATCTGTAGCGTCCATCTGAGTCCTGTGGTTTAGTTTTCCTTCTTGAGAACTACACTTTTAAGGGACTTTTGCACCCTTTTGAAGTTATAATTTTGGCTGATTTTGATTATAGATGCTCACAATGTAATTTATCAATATTTTTCTTTTTAGTTAGTATTCTCATTTCCCTGTATGTTTAACCCATAGTCATTGTTTGTTTAAATATTATTGTTCCCTCCGTCTGATTATTACTTCACCAAAAATTGAATACAGTCTTGTAGGATTTGATATCAAAGGGACTCTCTCTGGAGGTACCTGGATGGTTTGTCGTCGTCTTCTTTCTTTTAAAAAAAATTTCTTTTTTTCTTCTTTTTTCCAATCTGTGCCCATCCAACTGGTTAGATAACTTAATGTTATAGGCACCGGGACAACAGGATGGCGCTATTTTTTGCACAATTTGTCCTAATCTGTTTTTGTTTCTGAAAAAGGAACTGCTTTTTTTTCAAACAGCGTACTTTTATTTCTTCTCTACCTTGACTTAAGGTGGTTCGATGACAAGATGATCAAAAACTAGTCAATAAATGCTAATATTAATTCTGTATTCCATTATGATGGTTTATTGTGTTAAAATTAATGTTTTTCCGGAAAAATTATCCTTTGGAGGACATTTTGAAATATTTTTTTTCAAAATTCCTTGACCTCACCTCGTGTATACTCTACATGCCAAATTTCGCTTGCCAAAATACCAAATGGGACTTAACATCGATGGGATTCTAACTGGATGGTTTGTCGTATCTTTCTTTCTTTTAACATTTTTCCTTTCTTTTTATTTCTTCCTTTCATCTTGTGCTCATCCAACAGATAACTTAGTGTCATAAGCACAGGGGTACAGATTAGGGTTATGATATGTAAAAAAAGGGTTGTGCAAGCGATTGTGATGCATTAAGTAGCCAAGTCGTACTCTTGGCCTTAAAAAGTGAAACGCTTTCTCGGCTTAAGGTATCCGACTATGTTCAAAGGAAAAAATTTGAAAAATTGGATTTTTTAAAAAACAATTTCAAACTAAGGTTTTTAGATGTATTGCCAATTATAATACAAAAAAATATAGATGCAACAAAACTATTTGAGAATATATTTTCAGAAATAGAGAAATTTTTAGTACATTTTAATGACATTTAACCAAAACGGTAAACACTGTGCAAAAAATATACACAGTGTTGCACACAAAATTGTACACAAATCCTGTTTTTCTTTGTACACAAGTTATAGAATATAATGATGAACGAAATGAACCAAAATCTAAGAAATATTTTGAGATTCGAATAAGTTATGAGTAAAAAGATACGCATATGTGCATTTTTTCCATAAATTTACATCTTAATTTTTTTAAACCCATAAATGAAAAAGTATTTCACCTACAATAAAACTTTTGGTTCATTTCATTGCCCATATTACTTAAAACACATGCTGGAATTTTTATGTAAATTCCACAAATAGTTTTTGAAATATCATGTTAACGGGGGAGAATTTTATGAGTATTAAAAGTTTTGAGAAAATTGAAGTTAAAAGACAAATTTTAGCTGAAAATATATATTTTGCTTAAAATTCTCCTAGGTGAGAGGTTAAGCCTTCCGTTTCGTAAAAAGCATAAACTGATTGGAAAGAGAATCAAACAATGACGAATCAAGAAAAAAAAGTAAACCTAACCTAAAAACGATACATTTAAAAATATAAGTGCATACGAAAAATATCTAACATAAATACAATTTAATAACAAAAACACACAACTAACGTAAAAACACTTTTTTTACCTTGTATACCCAGAATAAAACAAAGCAGCAAATCGAGTCCGTATTTCTTTAAAATAAGGTCAAATCCATTTTATTTATGGATCAAGATTGAGACAGCTACAACAGTATTATAATTTTTAAACTTTTAATTTAAATGAAAACACAATTGTCAACAATCACGCGCGAACTTTCAACGCCAATTGGCTTAACGCATGTGTCTGCTTTTCTATGCCAGTTGGGGTAGCGCAATACAGATTGGAAATTTTTTTTATTTCCTTTATTCTGTTTTCTTTTAATTTAAAAGTATTTCAGAATGAATCCGAAAGATCGATTTATTAACAAAATTTGATTTTTAATACATCAAACACAGAGAAAATAAATATAATAGTTTGAAATAATCGGGCAAATTTCTTTTTTGTAGTTAGTGATTTAACATATTCGAACAGCAAGGCATACATATTTCTTGAGTTCTAATTTTGCTCAAAATTAGGTATAAATCTACTAATTCAATATTTCACACGTTTCTAAGTTATATTTTTACAGGTAGATACTTCCAAAATGTGTTTTTGGAATTTAGAGAAGTTTAAAACATGAAAATTAATCACAATCTCCAGTTCTATTCTGTCAATTACAATAATTTCTCCACACTTCGCACATGAGAATACCGAAGTATGTTTGGAAAAGATGGGCAAAATTCAATATGCGGTCTTTACACAAATTTCTATATTCATATAGAGTTTTTTTGTCTGCCTAACCAAAGGGAGAAAATTACTACAAAATGCAAAGCATTAAACAGATAACATTAGGCTCAAATTTCAGCATCCAAATATATCTTAGAAAAAATAATCAATAATAATAAAAAAATAATGAATATCCAAAATAAATCTTAGTAAAATTTTAAAATAAATGCTCCAAAGGTACACCGTCTATCGGTATGAACATTCAAAAGCGTATCTTTACATCCATCCAAAAACACAAAGATTCAGAGAAATGCAATTTGACACACAGTCTCTGCATTTACAGTATAGGATATACATCAGATTTTAAATTGTCTTTCATACAGCTTTGTTAGTCTATACATTGCATCCATGTTGTTGTTGTGGCTTATCCCACCTGGTTGAAAGTAACATCAAATCAAAGCCATGAGCCCGATCGCCTTCAAACAATCTAACACTGCATCAAGACTCGAGAACAGTTGGGTTTTATTGAAGCCGATGCAGGTCAGAATGTGGGCAGGAGCAGCTTGAGTCGCATTGCATCTTGGACACAGGGGATAAATTTTGTGGCCCGTCACATGACGTTGTACACGAGTGTGTCCATTTCGAAATCTTGCGAAAATTGTCTCATCGTGCCTGTTGCTATCCAAATTAAAACAGCAACAGGGTGACTTTCCAAATGCCATTCATGCAGATGCTTGGGGGGCACCTCGAAATGAGAATGAGATGCGTCCGGTATGGTGATGGGATCTCGCCAACCCGTTGAGCCCAATAATAGGTGGGGGTTCTGGACCTCCCTTATATAGCGGAACGTACTCCCTTCGGGGACGGTTGTACGGTGGCCGATGATTTCCCTTAAGACTCAACCACAGCTCCCGTCAGTGTTTCTGTAGAGGCGGTCCAGTCATTCAGTCTTTGCGTGGTTAATCCGTGTGCCTTATAGGTAGGTCGGAGGTCAGTGATATGACTATACCATTCATGCACGGGGGGCCTCCTCTAATAGTAACAGATATCTTGCCTAACCGGGTGGCGATTTCTGAAAAAGTAAGGCAGCATGAGCAGTGCCTTTATGGCTGCCCCAGAATGAGCGGTACCCTTATGACATGAGCAGTGTGACCTTATGGTTCGGGCGAGACCATCAGCAATTTCATTTCCGTGCACATTCACATGCGACAGAACTTGTATCCATGTAATCACGATAACCCTAAAATGAGCGGCATTGAAAAAAAATAAATTTTGTATGAGAGAATGTTACTAAAATTTTAACTTTGTATCAAATTAGATAATTTCGGACAATCCAAAAAAATAATTCAAGATGCATAATTTGCATCATTTCTTGTGCTACTAAGACTAAAAGGTCAGGCTCTGGGATGAAAATAAAAATACGAGCACATGTTAGGTTCACAACTATGATCACGACCTCAAGTGTATATGGAGAAACTAAAAACATTCCCTTAAATAGCATAATAATTCATTTTTATGAAGAAAATAATGTATTAATGATTGACTTGGGGTCCTGGTACAGGGGTAGCGTGTCATCCCGGGTTCGAGTCTCGGTTCGGACAAGGTTGTTATTGCAGTAAAAGCTCTTTATTCGCTGAGTACATATTCCATAAATATGCCGCGAATACAGAAACAGTGAATACGGAATAGTAATTTATATGGGATTAAAGGGGATACGTTCCTAGGTGACGAAATAAAAACAAAAAATAAATATATAATAAATCATTATTTTCTGTCTATTCATTTTTCTTATTCATGTTTCCAGTGGATTATTGCATTCCATTGAGTCCTCAATTCTGTATTCGTATAATTCGCTCCAGTCTTTAATCGTTACATTAAAATGGTTAAAATAGTCTTTGAGATCTGCCCTCTTTGCGTCAGATTCAAATGAATCTTCGGAATGAGGTGTGTCAATTTTAATTTCTTAATCCTACCTCATTTCTTAGTCGTTAATGCCTCAAATATACTTTCTTCATTGAGTAATAACTTTGCTTTCCTTCTGTTTGTTTACATTCTCAAAAACACCTATCGCGGCGAATGCGGCTTATGCCGAAGTCCTAGGCGATATCATTTAACAGCATACTTTAGGCAAAGTTGTAATAAGATCCATTTCATTTATTATTAGTCCATTTGGTGGCATTTACAAAGGATATTGGGTTGGATACCTATTGTAATCCTCTTTTTATGATGTATGTACTGATTAGATGCGCGAATAAAGAAATTTTTAGCCGCGAATATAGGAATTGGTTGGCATTTTTTTAATCCGCGAATAGTGAAAACGCGAATGAAGGAAGCGCGAATAAGTTGCTTTTACTGTATATGTTCTATGTGTGAGTAATGTGAATGAATCCACATGTAAAAAGGGGCTGTGCAAGCGAATGTGAAGCATGAAAGTAGCTAAGTCATACTCTTGACCTTAGTTCGCGCTACTGAAAAAACAAGGGACGTTCATTTAGGCTTTAATAAGCTGACAGCTTTTTGTCAGCAGGGTTATAAAAGTGCCATAAGTAGCAACAACTTTGCATTCAGATTGGTTAATGCTCGGCAATCAATTTACGACCGATTTATTTTGTGATCCCATATAGCGTATATTATAAGATTTTTCTTTTAATAGTTAGTTCAGTGAACATTCACATTTTTTTAATTCATAAATATGATAATTTATTTTACATTCTTCATTGCTTTATTTCATTGCTTAATTCATTGCCTTTATAAAAACTAAAAGTGTCTTAAGAGTTTTAAAGTAAAAGTATTTAGTTTTTAAATATTATATAACGAAAAAAATGACTAAACTAATAAAATCCTTAAAACTTGATCATAATTACCAATCAATGATTTTTTTTACGTACAAATAAAAAAATTCAAAACTATGACAAATCTTAGGGAAATAATCAGGTTTAAAGACTCAATTCCACCGAAGAATTGGTAGAATTGTCCACCAATTCTGTGAGCTTAAGTGTCTTCCTCGTCTTCTGATCGCAGTTCAAAATTACGCAGTCCATTCTTAAATATTGTTAATTCTGCTTTACAGCCGGACATTAATATAACTGAACTGAACTAGTGAAATAATAGATTTCAAACAAATATCTCAAAAAGATTATTTTTTTAAATACCTGAGAAAAGAAATATAACGAAACCATTTCAATTTACAACTAATAATCCAATATATTTTAAGTAGTTCTATCCTCGTCTCGACCAAAGACCGCCGTATTGGATAATGACAGTTGGGGCAAGTTAAATAAGTCGCGACTGCAAAGTCCTCCATATTCCCCAAACAAATGATACCTCTGGAGGTACTGAACCGGGGATGAGTCGGTCTCTGATTTGGATCTCAATTCTGACTTGCGGATGGATGAATGAGTCCGACCACCTCCCAAAAAGGGTTGTGTCTTGTGTGTTCGAGCAAAGTCGTACTCTCGCCTTAACGGTGCTCGTTAACTACGAAAGGCGCACACTTCTGCCTTCACTCGAAGGAGCTAAATCTTCATACGTCCAAGTGGCATTAGACCGACCGATATGTTTTTAAGTACTTACTTATTAATACTTCTTACTTAGTTTTTACTTACAAAGAACTTAGTTTACTTTAGGTATCCTAACATTTTGGAAACATCGATTTTCGCAAAAAATGACATTTTTTCAAAAGTTATTTTATTGGATAGACCATTCTTTGAGCTATCCAAAACAAGTTTGCTTTTGGCTCTACGTTAATGAAAAGTCAAGATATTAATATGTTTGTAATGATCGGTAAACTGGAAGGGAACATTTAAATAACCGGAAGTACCAGTTTAAGGGGCCCAAAAACATGTTAAAAATTTATATAAATACAAATTTAGTTTTAAATAAGGAAACGTTTTGGCTCAGGAAAACACAAAATTCCAATGAGAGTTTTAAATCTGTTTTGTAGAAATTTGCAACTACAGATGTCTTTGTTGGGTTCTGAATCCTCAGATTTGAGATATTTATGTCTGTAATACATTTTTAAAAAGATTTTATAGGATTACTGATTATCCTTAAAGTTGTTGGAGTGTGTGTTAGGAAATTCGGTTAGAACAGTTGATGAGATCGACAAAGTCAAAATAAATTAATCTAAGCAGCATTCCTTGCCAAATGAAGAAACTTCCAGAAATTCTTTTTAATGAATAAAAAAGGAAAATTTGTAAAACACTAGCAGCAAGAAGGTGTAAACTATAAATATGGGGAATTTTAAGTATGCAAGCCCATAATTTATTACTAAAACAAATTACTGTATACTGTAAATGCAATTTTCTCAAAACTGATTTTTTCTCATTTCTTGCTCACTTTAAATCAAATAACTCAAAATATAATCAACATATTATTATGAAATTCGGTGGACTTTGTCTTTGTGCTATTCACTAGGGAATTAACTAAAAGAATTCAGATTGAATGAATAGTTTTTAATTTATAGCCTATTGTTTCAATAATAATATCATAAATTTACTAAAAATTTCAGGATAAATTTTAACTGGCTGTAAAAATTTTATTTATTGTTAGAACCATACTATTATATTTCATTCCCTAGACAAACTATGTTGTTTATTTTGGTATAAGTTTTGTTATGATGAGAATTATAGTTTTTGGAGTAGCCAATTAGAAATTTTATAAGAATTTGCCTAAATTTATGCCATTAAATGCCAATTTTCAAAAATTTTGGACGTGTATTTCAAATATTAACATTCTGTTACTAATTTTGAATAGTTTCAAACCCAGAAAGTAGTCTACAACATATTTTTCTAAAAAAGTGCTCCGAATGTGTTCGGATACTTTAAGATTTAACTTAATGATGCAATTTAAATACACATAGTAGAACTAAAATTTTATTTTTGCGCCAATAAACACCAAAATCCAATCCATCCTCCTAATATTTTGTTTCATAGAGTATTTGTTTTTTACCTATTTATTTGCTTGGCAACCAACATTTGTGAATCTCCCTCCGGTCTCCTGGGCCCATTGTTCTTTCGTTTCCAAACTCGCCATCGAACAAAATGTTGGCTATTTGCCATTGCATTTGAAGGAAAAAAGATATTTTTTGAAAGGGTACGGAATCATAAAGTATGTACGCTAATCATAAATTTAATTCTTCAAGCGGCAATAAATTCTTATTTTTACATTATTGTATTTCAAATACTCAAAATTAAGGTAAAATTAATGATTGAACATTTTGTTCTCAAGTTCAGTAGGATATAGTAATTAAAATATTTGATCTCAAAATTTGAAAGATTTTGGATATTTTAAATCGTTCAAATCTAAAAAATTCATTTTGACGAAAATTCACTAAAACAGTCAAAATTCAATTAAAAAGCAGCCATAGAACTTACCTGAGGTAGGAACCTTCTGCATGGTTTAGTTTAGTAATATAAACGTCCATATTAAATTAAATCTAGGGTGGTTTGGGGATGTATCTCCTCATTTTGAGCCACGTGTAAACGACAAAGTTGAAACTTGAACTGGCACACTCTTCTCCGAATTTCCTTAACACACCAGCGGATGAAAGTTTGAAACCTACGTATTTAATGTGTAACCGACTCCCTTGCACCACGATTCTTTGATGGAATCCAGTCTCGAACCAGCAACCCTTCAGTTCCGAAGCCGAGACCTT
Organism: Argiope trifasciata; assembly: GCA_026543055.1. NCBI lineage: Eukaryota > Metazoa > Arthropoda > Arachnida > Araneae > Araneidae > Argiope > Argiope trifasciata. The sequence goes on along the minus strand of JAPMOQ010001131.1, from coordinate 1,017,805 downwards.
ACCACCAGGTCCCTGTGGTCTAATAAAAGTTTAAGAATTGCTAGAATTGGAAATAATTCTTTACGAAGTAACATGAGTTCTAAATGTTTGTTTGCTACATAACCTTGCATAAGTTTTTTCGCCATACAAGTTTGCGTGACTATTCTTCGGTGGAATCGGGCCTCCAACCTGAAACGCTCAAGTTTCGAAGCTAAGGCCTTATCACCAGACCACCATGACTTCCCTTATAAATAATGAGAAAATTATTTCGTTGTATAATTTGTATGCATAATCCGTCCTGATGAGCAGTTTAACGCTTTTTTATACTCAATTTGCAAACAAAGAAAATATTTTAAACAAAAACAGCGCCTTATTGATTTCTGTTTGGGTTTTTTTCCTTTCTCGTATACAAAATACACGACGAAAGTTATTGTTATTTGTTAAAATTTTGATCTCGTTTTTTTTTTTTTTAATCTTTACATTTCAAAGCTCCATGAGTTTATTAAAAACACATATTTTTTGACATATTTTGCTCATATATCTTATTTTGAACATGTTAACTACAAACTGTTTTAAACAAGATGGATGAAATTTTGCATATTGATTTTACATTAAATTTGCACATTTTTCTCAAATTTTAGTGAAATCCATCCAGAGAAAAATCTGTTTGCCCATCTGTCCAAATTTAAGTTAATTAGGTAACTACAAAAATTAGAATATTAGATAAATACTATTTGGTACTCAAATTTAACATATTAGGTGTAAGTTTGTTTCAGATTCGGACGCAATTCTATGAAGGAGTTTGTCATTTGTTGAGTTGTACTTTTACAAACACGTATTCATTTGAAATAATACTTTCCGTTGTTATAGTATATAACTCATCAAGGCTGGTTGACATAAATTACAAAATAAAACTTTTCAGAATTCTACTTATTTCACCAAATTCCTCACATATTTCAGTCATTAAAATTCTAAAAATTTAAATAGTATTCTATAGTAATTAGTAATTCTCCAAAGCTTGTTAACACATTAAAATAATACTAGTAATATTGTTGAAGAATATTAGTTAATGTTGAAATAAATTTTGTTAATCTATCACAAAAAGGTTTTCAGTAAGATAAGCCTTTAATATCCATACACTTATACAACCACGAGAGACATCTCTACCATGAAAAGTTTACAAGGGAGTATACAAGAAATATTTAGGGAGACCATTTCCTCCTTTTTTCTGAAAGAAATCAATGCATCTAACAAAGTCTTCTTTAGTCAGTATCATCCGTTAGATTTTCCGAATTAACTTTTCACAGACGCATCGATTAAATAAAAACAAAAATTTCTTCATAACAAGTAATGTATATATAAATTAAAATTCAGTTCCCACTTATTTTCTTATATTATTTATATACATCTATATTATGTATGATCGGGTGTCATGTCAATGATCTCAAAGTTGGGCGACAAACTTTTGGTCACCATTTGGCGACTTGGTGACGGATTTGGCGACTTTGAATACAAATTTGGCGATGGATTTGACTTTGGTAACCAAATAGAAATTACAGGAAAATTTTAATTAATTAATTCATATTTGTAAAAAATCTGTTTTAACATCAAGTGTCAGCCACTACAAGTTAAAAAAACGTATTTAAACTTGAAAGGATGAATAAAATGTATTTTATTTACGATTGAAAATTTGAACAAATATACATAGGGAGAGTGTGAACTAATAGTAGCTATTGAAAAAAAGGCAACGAAAGTTATTTCTCTTTTCTCTTTCCGAAACAAATTTGTAAATTATTTAAAAATTCTTTATGCAGTATTACATAAAACAAACTTCTTATGATAAACAAATAATAAATAAGTTTTTCTATTTCCCAAACATGTAATTCAACGTTACAAAAGTTTATTTTCGTGCTTGTTAATAAAACACTCTTAGAAATAAACATTTCAATAAGAAACAATCATCAAACAATTTTATTCAAAAAGAATTTTTTCCCTCATCACATAAAATTTTCTAAAGCCATTAAGTCACATAAAATTTAAAAATACGTATCGAAAATGCATTACAAAAATAAACACTTCTACTGCGATTATGAAATATAAAAATATAAATTTTAAAAAACTTTTGTCTGCAGAATAATTTGCAAAACATTTTAGATGGCTTAAAATAGCATCTGAACATTTAAAAATATCGGAATAAAAACCTTGTTTGAAATGGTGTGATTACTTCGGCTTTATAATTTATTTTTTTCAATGTCACTTGTGTTAAATTAAGTTTCATTATCGGAATAGTAGTTATTTGTCATGATTATCCTTAGTTAAATAAAGCAAGTTAACTTTTTGTTTTGAAAAATTATAAAAGTAATGCAGGAAGATTTAAAAGACATTTTTTTAGACCATGAATTAGTAATATAGGGATTTTCTGCGTTATTTTTTAAAGTTAGATACTTACGGCTATTATTTTCTATATAAACCATTTTCCAAATAAAGTGTGCATAAAAAGAAAAAAAGAAAAGTTTCTGCTAGAAAAATAAAAAAGTAAAAGTAATCAAAAATATTTGATGCAGTTTTTGAATCTGTAAAAATATTTATGGCATAATTCCAAAATTAATTGAAAAAAAAATTGTTGACAAGAACTTAGAAACTGAGTCGAGAGAGATAAAAAAATTTATCTACAATAAATTTGCAACATTTTTAATTAAGTAAGTATTACTTTAACGTGCTGAATTACAAACTAATCGTGTCACATTTCATGCAATTTTCACATTATTAATTGGATTATTTTATTGATAAAAGTATATTTATCTATAAAATAGATATTACTATATTTTAGATATAAAATTTTTCACGAAAGATATTTTATAGATAAATTACCCTGACATATGAGATATTGCGCAATATTTCTCCATTGCTGTTTTGTAATTCATTATATTGTGAAGATACTCTTAACAATTTTGTACTGAGTATACTTCAATAGTTAATGCGTATATGAAACAGATCTGTTCTATTTTTATTTCCTTATTCCACTCTCAAATGTTGTTAATTGGGATCTATCTTTTCGATAGCGATACCGAATTCCATTCAAATTCTAAATTTCATCACTTTAGCACTTTTGAGTTGTAGTATTCACATTCTGGCAAGTGGACAAAACTAATTCCCAAATTATGTGTTTACCAATTCATGAAAGTTTGTAACTTGAAAAAAATCTGCCAGACACAAACATAATTTTATTTAGACAGGAGAAATTATTGTACGGTACTTTCACAATACTGTTTGATATTACGAATCCCACTCAATATAGAAAGTATGTTATTGGGAATTTTGTCCCCTTCAGATCATAGAGCTGGGATACTGATAAAGGGAGTGCAACCCTACTTTCGTGTAGGACAAGATAAAATCATGTGACTGTGGGACAGAATTTGTGTTAGCTGTAACCACATTCTCCGTTCCCCATTATATTTCAATGGCAGATTTTTTCCCGCTTTTAACTGTTGGAATTTAAAACTTATTTAAGCCATGGTTACCTATTGCTGTGCAATTGAATGCAAAGAAAAAGCTTCTAAGGATAGTCCTTTATCATTTCATAGGTATTTATAGTCAACATATTCTGTTTATATCCATTTTAAGTCAATTTAAAATTTCCTAACATCGATCACTCAGTGATTTTGGTGTTATAACTCAATAATATTTCATAGTTTGGCTTAGTTATTGTATTGAATTTATTTAACATGTTACTAGGCTTCGTTTAAACTGATGTAGCTGCGTTATATTTTGTTACTTGCTTTATTTTAATCTCGAATGTGTTGCAAGAGTTTGGCTACAAGCTTGGCGGGATTTTTTCTCACCAATACAAGGGTTTACATAAACATTATTGACCGATTAGTAATTGTATGTTTATTTTAATGCAAATAAAGTTCTTTAAAATTTTTAATATGTTTCTTTTTAACCACAATTATTGTATTATATCGTGAACAATATTAAATCCAATCTAAATTTTGCAAAACAATTTTTTATGGCATATTTACCTTACAGAACAATTTTCCTTAATAATGCTTTATTAATAAAAGCGTGCAATAAAATCTCAATGTTTAATTACAAATATAAATTAATAATTAAAATATTTGTAATTTTTATCATTTTTTGTTGTTGTTGTGATTTTAATAAGTACTAATTTAACTGTTAATATTCATTTTGTAAAACATGTTCAATATTTATAATTTATATTGCAAATATGAATGAAAACATTTTTTAAACAATTTTAAAAAAAAGACTTACGTCACTTTAATAATCTGTTTTTAAAAAGCTGTTTTTTATCTGTTTGAGAGAATGATAGAAAGCATTTGAGCATCTAATGTAAAATCTTGAAATGTTTTTAGGCAAAGAAAAGAAATAAAATGTTTATTTAAAGAAGAAAAATATTCACTTTTAATTATTGCACAAAAACAAAGTAAAAAATCTAAATATAATTTAACTCGAATACTTGTGTAAAATATATATATATATAATATAAACTGTTTAGGAAATGAAATAGGATTTATTTTTATAGGTTCGGTTTATATAGGTTATAGGTTAGCATTTCCGGTCGGTTTAACCGGAAATGAAAACCGACTGGACCCATTGCCGGCAAGCAAAATGTTGCGCTGCAGTTTTTGAGTATGCCAACATTTGCGATATGGCGCCAAAAAGGTGTTCTTATTCCCAGATTTTTCTAAAGTCACATGACTCATGCTGGGTACACTTTTTGAGACAGGAAACAAGCTACTAGCTTCCTCCATTTATATATCAGCTCTATGCTTCAGATAGACCTCTATGGTTAAGCTTAAATTTCAATAGTTGCGTTAGAATATATGATTTATAGGCCAAACAAGTTTATTATTCATTTTTAATTCCTTGCCATAAGAATGGTTTTTTTTTTTCAGAATACCCATCATTCTTTAATTAAGATTAATTATTATAGCTATAAAGCAAAATTAATAAAACCAGTGATCGTGTCCTAACATATTTATTTTATACTAGCTAGTAATCGGCGCGTTGCTGCCGCAGAAAAAAATAATTTTGGAAATATCGTTTAGAATTTTAAATAACTGTCTAGTTTAATTAGGAAGAATAGAAAAAAAATGTTTATTTTCAAATAGGAAATGAATACATACATTGAAATTGAGTGATTTATAAAGAAGAAGAGAAAATAATCTTAATTTTTTTTAACTTTATTATTCAAGATTTAGGGTTGGCAATATTTTTTTTGCTTTTCCATCTTCATCAGAAGCAAATAAGTGCAAGTAATAAATCTTCATTGTTTTATCGCAATCTGTTGAGCGATACGGCAGAGAGACATGCAGACAAACATTCGTTTTTATTTATATAGATTATGTTTATGTAAAATATATATTAATTATTTTTTTAAAAAAGAAAATTATTCATTCTATCAGAGGATCTAGGATATTTCGTACTTTGAAAGTATTTATTTACTTCAATTATTAAGATGGTATGCTCTCATTTAAATTATTAGCTGTATTGCCTATTTATAAAGATTTATTTTTGTGAAATATATATATTTGTTTGAAGTAAAAAGATGTGCAATATGCAGAATCTTTATATTCATTATATCAAAAAATAACAAAATTAATAATTTAATGAAATTATTAAATATATTGTAATAATAACTAATAAATATGACTAAATTTGCACTTTAATTATTACAACTATAATACAAATAGGATTTACGAAGCATTGTAATACTCAAAATAAAAATAATTAATAAAGCAATAGATAAAAATTTCTTGATTTTTTTAAGAACGTTTAATTTAAAATTACAATTTGATAGATTCCATTAAAAATACTTCGGCAAAAATAAAAGTGAGATTCGCAATTTATTTTTTTAATTTAAATATTCATGGTTTTTTTTTTTTTTTTTTTTAAAATTATTTAAATTTTTAGGAACTAATAAGGAATAAATATTATTAGACTATGAATAGTGTCATGGGAATTTATCCGACTAAGTTTAGCATTACTATTGTAATTACTAGTTTTTATTATTTTTGCAGCTTTTATTAATTTTAGAGAGTGAATGAATTATTAATATCATTGATCTATAAGTAACTTTATTATATTGATCTAAGAATATTATTTTTTGCTATTTATATACACATTCTTTATTTGACCTTTTCTCTTCTCTAGGTTGGATTGCAACAAATACAGATTTTCCAATAACTGATTCTTCCATTTCAATCAAAAGAAATTGAAGCAATCAATATTCGAAAAAAACTTCAAGAAAGTTTTTAAAAAAATAAATGAGCAATTGAATAACGATTCAAATGTCAATTCATCCCAAATGTCAATTCATTACCTTCATTTTTAGTGAAAGAAAAATCAAAAATTCTGTGATGGATCACTGCTAATAAACCCTTGTATTAAAAAAAATAAGTTCCTTGTTAAAGAAAATAACTTGAATAATTTATTGCTGAAGAATAAGATTTTAAAAGTTATCTATTTATCGAATATTTAAATTTGATTTACCAAAAAAAAACAATTTTGGAAGATGTTTTGCAATCAATTTTACAAGTTCTATTCTTTCCAACAAACGTTAAAATATAAAAAATGACGCTAATCAATTTGGTATCTTCAGATAGAAATAATCAAATTATGTTAGCAAACAAACTATAAACTAGAACCTGCATATTTTTATGCTTGCATTTTTACTTTATTTTTTACTTAATAAAGAGAAAGTGCACCAATTTTTGAGTTTCTAATCCAAAATCAATAAAATAAAAGGTAAATAATCTCTTACCTTTGCTGCCACGGGTTCATCGATAAAACATCTCTGTAAATATGGTTTGAAGAAAAAGAGTGCAGTTTCGGTATAATCCTTTTTAATTTCTTCTAGGGCACAGACATAATATGATTATGGATAATATTTACATGCATTATTTACAACACGCCTATACGATCATTAATTTGGCCATCCTCCGACGTTTTAGCAATATGTCGGTCTCATACAAAATCTCTTATGCATCTGAACATCTGGCGGAAGAAATATCTACTTACGTTGGCGGAGTGCGTGGGCGCCAAAAGTTATAACATATGAATCTGCTTACTCAGTTTTCGAACACCAATTGTCGAAAAATTCGAACTCGAGATGCCTACGTTTTAGACAGTATGTGTTTTTAGAGATCGAAAAACACATTTTTTGAAAATATCTATCTGTGGCAAAGATAAATAAAGAAAAATGTTTTGAGCTGGGAAATTTGTCATATGATCTTTATACCAAATTTGGAGAGTTCTATAAATTTTCAGCAAAATCCATACCGGGAAAGGCTGTCTGTTCGGCTGTAAAAAATATAAGTTAATATGAAGACTATAAAATGAAAAGAGCTGGATGGATAAAATTCAATTCTCATAGTTAACATCTATAATGTAGATACCTGTAAAAATTTGAGCCTCTTCCAAAAAATTATTGACCATCTAACGGTCAAACCTACAACCACACTGACAGACTTAAATAGTATATCAAACTTGTTATGGAATTGTGATTGCATGTATAATTTAGGGTTATTTTTTTAGTCGAAAGAGAAAAACACGAATTTGGTTTTCCGATGCTGTTGACCTAATGCCATAGAGTAAAGTCCAAATAAGTTTGGCACGATAGATTAAGTTGTTGTGTTGTTTCTAATGGCACTTGTCATAGACCAAGTCAGCGATTTTAAGCCGATCATTTTAACGCTTCCTCCTTTTGGTAGCGCCATCTAAGGCCGAGAATACGTCTTAACTACTCATAACACTTTTTATGGGGCGGACATTCATTTAAACATTCCTTCCCAGGAAAATGACACACACAGTCGCTTGCACAACCCTTTTTACAGGAGGAGAGACTCTTTCACACCTCTCACAGAAGAACAAAGAGGAAGAACACTATGCCCAAACCAGGAATCGAACCCGGGACTCCCAGATTCCGAGGAAAGACGCTGAACCCCTAGGCCAGGATGCTGGCATAGATTCAGTAAAAATATGAAATTCACACCAAAGTTCAATATTGCTTTATTAGTGTACGCCAATCCATGAAAGGAATTTCTGCCTTCAGTAGAGGGCATGAGAGAAAGTGTTTCGGATTGAGTGCATATAAATTTTCTCATTAGTCAACATATTTGCATAACTAATCTAATAAAAAAGAAATTGTTGCCTTCAATTATATTGTGATGGCTAATTTCTTTTTTTTTTCTCTGATATAACCAAATTAAATTGATGCGATACAATTGATCCGCATGGTTTAACAAAAGTGCATGTGAATTTTCCTATTAGTCAATATCTTTGCATAAGTAATCTAATAAAAAAGAACATGTTACCTTCAATTATATTATGATGGCTTATTTGTTTCTTTCTCTGATATAACACTTTATAAATTCCCAATTATATTGATGCGATACAATTGAGCTGCATCGTTTAATGAATTTCTACTACTTATAAATAAATACATAAACGTGGTGAAACGACCTCACTTCCCGCCTTTGAGTGACGCCTGTGACCTTATTTCCCGCCACTAAACAGCGCCAATGGTGGAGGAAGCTTGAACGAAGTTCAGTTGATGCCTAGACGAGGTTAATGATTACGATGTGCTTATACAGAGGAAGACGTAGGTGAAAAGACGAATATAAAATTACGAAGCATTTCTAAAACATGAACTTACATGTTAAAAGACGAACTTGGTCATCCATTATATCCGGTAAATTTCTCATCATCATTTGTTCATCATTGACCTAACTTCAATGTCATCCATAATTAACATTCATTGTCATCCATAATTAAATTATCATCGAACTTATTATTACTTGGCGATCACAACCCCCAAGATGGGGTTATAAATGTTACGTAACACATAAATGTTAACATTTAAACGTTACATATAACACTGATGCACATATAAAAATCGACAATAAATAATTTTCAAAGGATTAAAAAGTCAGCCCGACCGTTTTATAAAATAAGATTACACATAAATTATTTAAAAAGTCTTTATTAAACATTACCTAAAAACATGTCCTAACAAAATGATAATAATAAAAGCGTTTTTATTTTTCTGAACCATGTAATTCATTTCAATGCTTATTAATAAAACATTACGGCAATAAAAATTTCAAAGGGAAAGGACCATAAAATATTTTTTTAATCTAAGCAAAATATTTCCCAGTCATAATAAATCATCATAATATATTCTTCTTAAACCATTAGAGCGTATAAAACACAGAAATACATATTGAAAAAGCACTTAAAAAATACTTCGACAACGTGTTCGAAAATATAAAGAAGAGAAATAAAAAATTTATCTCCAGAATATCTTAACAAAACATTTTAGAACGGATTAAAATAGCGTTTAAGATTTTAAAAACAAAATACCATCGAAAATTTGCTTTGGAAAAAGCCTTTTTTTTTCATTCGGTTAATTTATTTTTTTATATTAATATTTGTGTTAAATTAAGTTTCATTTTAGCTCTTGTATTTATTTGTCGTCATTTAAATAAGGCAAATTAGCTTTTAATTTCAAAAAAATTCCCAAGAATAAATAAATATTTAATACACTTTTTTTTCTAAAATTTATACACTGATGCAGAGTTTTAGTAAATAATTTATTCAAAAGTCAGAAAGCTTCATATTTTTTTTTTCATAAGCTATTTGCTCAAAAAAGGCACACGAATTTATAAAATAAATAAAAATAAAAAATAAAAAAGGAAGAAAATATTTCATGCTAATTTTGTATTCGTAAAAAGTATGAGTTTTTAAAAAATTTTAATTGTCGATTATTCGTTTATTTAAATACTTAAAAATTATTTTGCCGAAAAACTCATTTGACAAAAAATTTATTTCACATGCATTTGAAAGGGAATTATTATTCCATTAATTGCAGTATCTGCTAGATAAGTTTATATTTATCTTTATGAGCTAAAACTACTTTTAAGAAATTTCTCAAACTGCTTTCCCACAGTCTTATCCGGACCAAAAGGAAAAAGAAATTAATGATATATTTTTAATGAATTCGGAATGAATATCAGGTCAATGACTCCTGACTTGCTACAATTTATCGATTTAGTGATAAATTTGGCGACTTTAAAAAAAATGAAACTTCTGGAAAATAGAAGAATTATAGTGACATGTTTATTAGAAGCCTAGATCCGATATCCTTCCAGAAAATTCCATACCCATTTAAAAACCTATAAAAGACGAAGTTTTTATTCGAAAAGTCAGTTTTCTCCTTCTATTCTTTAGGCCGCGGTGGCCTGGGGGTAAGGTCTCGGCTTCGGAACCGGAGGGTTTCAGGTTCGAGACTCGATTCCACAGAAGAACCGTCATGTGATGGAGTCCCTTGCATGTTAAATCTGTCAGGTCAAACGTATTCCCGCTGGTGTGGTGTGGAAGTTTGGAGAGGTGGTGCCAGTTCAGGTGTCGTCCTCGTCATCTGACCGCGGTTCAAAATGGCGAGATCCTTCCCCAAATAGCCCTAGTGTTGCTTTGAAACGGGACGTTAATATAACTAAACTAAATCCACAATCTTATTATCCGGATCAAAATGAAAAGAAATTAATGGTATATTTTTAATGAATTAGGGTTGAAGATCAGGTTAATGACTCCCGACGATTTAGTGATGAATTTGGCGACTATTTTGGAAGAAAAGGATCTATAAAGACGCTCTTATTCGGAAAGTCAGTTTTCTCCTATTATTGTTTAGGCCGCGGTGGCATGGCGGTAATAGCAATCCGGAGGGTTTAATATTCAAGACTCGATTTCACAGAAGAAAAGTCGTGTGAGGGGGTCTCTTGCACGTTAAATATGTCAAGCCAAACGTTCTCCCGCTGGTGTGGTGTGGAGAGAGGGGGGTACTAGTTGAGGTGTCGTTCTCGTCATCTGATCGCCGTTCAAAATGACGAGGTCCGTCCCAAAATAGCCCAAGTGTTGCTTTACAACGGGAAGCTAATAAAACTAAACTAAACTAAAAACTATCTATTGTTTGCCATAAAGTCACCTCGCTAGCTGTACTTTCAACGTTATTATTATTACTACTTTAATAAAAATTAGATGTTTATATATGTGTGGTTGATATACGGAAGGGCATGTTTTGACTGTGTTTTTCTAAAGAGGTTCCTAGTTTTCTTACTGAATAAAATACTGAAATCCCACATTGAGTTTAAGACCTCCCCTTGAGCACATCTCTCTCCACACCACTACCAAACGAAGTATGATGACAATATATGCTTTATTAGGTTCGAACTTGCAGCGTTGGGGTTCGTTGCCGAGTAATAAGATTATTAGACAAAAGTATACACTCGTGTCCCTAGGTTGTTATCTGGCTTATGAACTTTTGAGTTGGAATCGAACCTACTACATTAGTTTTCGTAGCCTCTTAGCATGACCACTAGACAAAAAATGATCAGCAGTGTCTGGTGGCTTTGTGACGCGGCTGCGAATCTTAAAGTCACAGGTTCGATACCCACTCAACCCAAACCACCACAATTATTTTATAGATAAATTTACCTTATTAGCGCATCCCTCACCGTGGCCCCCACAGAAATGGGAATGAGTTAGTTTAATTTAGTTATATTAAGCAACACAACGTTTTGAAGCAACACTAAGGCTAGATTGGGAAGGTCCTCGTCATTTTTAATCACGATCAGATGACGAGGACGACACCTGAGCTGGCCCCCTCTCTCCAATCTTCCACATCACACTAGTGGGATAGGAATGAAAAGCTTCCAAAATAGTAGGTAGTTATCGATGCCCTGGTGAACATAGATATGGTGAGGGTTGTCTTCTCATACCAATAATGGGATGCTCCACCTACGGGAAGGATTGTAACGCTGCCGGTGAAATTATAACTCCATAATAATTTCTACCAATGCTGGCACCATGAACCGGTTATTCAGGTTTATCCAGATGGCTTCGACTGGGGCTGAACAGCGTTTTGTGGTATTCGTATTGTATAATATTTTATACTATACGGATAATAATATAATATATTATATCATATAATATTTTATATTATATTAGTGGCCTTTGTAGCCTGGTTGGTAAAGCGTCCATCTCGTAACCGAATGGTAACAAGTTCAGTCCCCGTCTCGGCCAAAGACCGCCGTGTTAGTTAATGGCAGTTGGGGCACGTTCAATAGGTCGTGACTGCAAAGTTACTTTGGGGGTTACTGAATCAGGGATGAGTCGGTCTCTGATTTAGATCTAAATTCTGACTTGCGGATGGATGAATGAGTTCGACAGCCCCCTAAAAAGGGTTGTGTCGTGTGTGTTCGAGCAAAGTTGAACTTACACCTGAACGGTGCTCGTTAACAGCGAAAGGTGCACACCTCTGCCTTCATTCGAAGAAGCTACACTCATTCGGGCTTGGTATGACCAAGTGGCATTTGACCGATCGACCGATAATATTGTATGATATTCCCACAATGCTGTTCGACATTCTGAGTGTAATACAGTAACATGATGATGTCATTACAAAATTATTGGATATTTTGCGACATTTTGGTTATCTCCTACAGCTAGACTTTGATATGTATAAATAGAAATAATTTCCAGTAGATAGATGATATAGGTTTATTCCATTTTCAATTCCTTTATTCTAATTTTAATTCATCAAAGTTGAAATATTTTTTTTCTTTGCAGTAAGTCATTGATGTCTTTGGTGAAAACTAACTGTTACAGCTGTAAAAAAAAAATTCAAAAAAAGAAAAAAGCATCATCCTATAGATTTTTTCTAACGTTTAAGAATTTGTTTGATTCAATAATCAGTTGCTATGCCATAATTTGTAACTGCTCACATAAATGTTTAGCTGTATAAATGTTTTATTTATTAAACACTATATTTACTATTAAATAATGCATAAAAAAATTTGCCACAGCTAAAGAAAGCATCATCTTTATTATATGACAACATCATTCATTATTCAGATATTATTAATTTAATGAAATAATTAAACTGATAAAAAAAGCCGCAATTCAATTAAATTTATCATAAAGTGCAATATTCTAAATGTAAAAATTACTGAACTAGAGGTAAAATTTCTAATTTCTTAGAAATTTCAATTATTCCAAAAAGTAGAATTCAACTTAATTAAGTTGAATTTTTTTTACCAATGAGATTAAATTTGTAATTTGTACAAAATTATTAAATTATTTATTTAACAGATAACTGAATTTCAAAAAAAGTAATAAAGTATTAATATTGTTGAACTCTGAATACTTTTAATATCATTAATTTAGTATATAGTATTATAATTTTTGTTATTCTTTTATATCTTGTATTATCTTCTATAGATTTTTTTTCTTGTCTTTTCGTTATTTTTCTTCCATCCAAAACCTTGATTAAATGAAATATAGCTTTTCCAATGAGTAATAAACAATGAGTAATAAACGTTTTAAGAAATAAATTCAAGCAATTAAAAAATAAAGTGTTTCCCCTATTTTTTTTAAAAAAGTGCAAACAAAAATTTAAACCTCATTTTGCTTCGTAGAGAATTAGCACCAATACCCACAACTCTTAAGCTTTTATTAGGCGGTAAGGTCTCGGCTTTGGAACCGGAGGGTTTCAGGCTTGAGACTCGATTCCACCGAAGAACCGTCGTTTGAGGGGGTCTCTTGCACGTTAAATCTGTCAGGCCAAGCGTCCTCCCGCTGGTGTGGTGTGGTGTGGTGCGGAGAGGGGGGTACCAGTTCAGGTTTCATCCTCGTCATCTGACCGTGGTTCAAAATGGCAAGGTCCTTCCCAAAATAGCCCTCGTGTTGCTTTAAAAGGAATGTTAATATAACTAAATTAAACTCGTAAAGAATTCTCACCAATTCCAACAACTCTTAAGCTTTTATTAGGCTGTAAGGTCTCGGCTTCGGAACCGGAGGGTTGCAGGCTCGATACGCGATTCCACGGAAGAAATGTCATCTAAGCGGGTCTATTGAACATTAAACAAGTTAGGGCCCAACGTCCTCCCGCTGGTGTGGTGTAGAAGCTTGGAGAGGGGGGCAGCTCAGGTGTCGTCCTCGTCATCTGATATCGTTTCAAAATTATGAGGTCTGTCCCAAAATAGCCCTAGTATTGCTTCAAAACGGGACGTTAATATACCTAAACTAAATTTCAACTTTTATTTGATAAAATTTTTTTTATTTGCACCGAAATAGAAAATTTTAAAGAATATATTTTCAAAGTTAAATTAAGAATAATTTAAAATTTATAAGCATTCAATCAGAAGTAAAAATCAAATTCTGGTTTAGTTTACTACTAAACACCTTTATTTAAATAAATTTAATAATAAAGCAAAACTACAAAATATTTTTAAGACAACATACAAATTCGGGAAAGACTAAGAAATCATTCGCAAAATCCAAGCGCTCTAAATATTTATAGAAAAATTAATTTCTTAATAAAAAAATTATTTATTTCAAATAAAAATTTTCGATGCGAATAATAAAAATAATATATAGATTTTAATACATGAAATAAAAAATATAGTGTTTTATTTCATCATTAAAGATCAAGGTTTAAAATGTTAGGGAATTCTTTAAAAAATTTAAAACAGTTATGCAAATACATTCATGCATCATGAATAAGATAATATAAATCAAAGGATAATGCAGCAGACGAAAAAATGATAAAAAGCGTTATAAAAACCTTTATATTAGCAGACGATATTTCTTAAATCAAATCCCTCTAGAGGAAACATAAAGTTAAAGACAGAAAATAGTTCAAAAGTGTAAATAATCATATAAAGAGATTCATAAAAATTTCTTAAAATGATAAAAATATTCTAAAAATGCGTTTTTAGTCTTCGACGAAAAGAATGGAAAAAAATCCATAAACAGTAATCTAAATACTGACTGAATAGTGATAGCGATGGAATTATTATTTATTGCAATTTAGAAAGAAAGTTTTGTTAAAATGTGTTTCTATAATAGTATTTGTCTTCTCTATAAAAATACAGAATTCAATTTTCTTTTATTTATTACTTTTCCTTTTTTATTTATTACTTTATTTATTTTACTTATTACTTTCTACGTATACGATATATCAATCAACAAAAAATTCGAACTCGAGATGAACTTTTGAAGAATCTCCACCATTTTGACAAAATGAGTTTGAAAGTCACATTTTTGGAAAATTTCCGTCTGTCTGTGACAAAAATAACTTAAAAGAGCTTTTAGATTTAGAATGATGAAATTTAGTATGCAGTTTTTACACTAAATTTGAAAATTTCTTTGATTTTGAGTAAAATTTATTCATGTGAAATTCAGTTTCTTCACTATTCGAATATAAGTTAACACTATAAAGTTATAGAGATAATAAAATTCGGCACACAGATTTAAAACTTATAGTGCAGACATCAAACAAAGTTAGGCTGTCTGTCGTTCTGTACTTTCAGAAACTTTACTGAATACTTTATCGTGATAATATAAAAACACAATTACTTAAATATATCAAATTAGTTGTCAGATTAAGTGACATCAAGTTTAGTTTTGTGCCAAATCTAGGTTTCAATTGGTTGAGAAATACGTGTCTTTGTCATAAATTGGATTTTTGGATACTATTAACACTTGCTGAGGATTAATTGTAAAATAACTTGCCAAGAATAGCGAGGTATTTTACGATTTATCCTTAGCATGCGTTAATCCGAGCTACATTCAGTAAAAATTGTAAATTCACGCCAAAAGTTAATATTATAAACCAATGCCAATTAAGGCGTTCTCTTTCATGATATATTTACCAGAAAATATAAATATTTTGGGAAGACCACTTCCGTTGTTTATTATCTACACTTATTTATAAATTTAAAAAAAATTATTATAATTAGAAAAATCCCAAAGTATAGAAAAAACTCGAAGCGTATCCAAAAGTATAGAAATTAATAAAGATCAATGTATCCAGGACA
>JAPMOQ010001131.1:956072-979033 GCA_026543055.1 Argiope trifasciata | reverse complement strand
TTCATTTTGACACAAAAATACGAAATGACTTTCCGAACGACCCAATATTTTTGAGAATCTGGTTTCATTTTTATTCGATTAAACATTGGGAAAATATTACATATTTAGTGTTAATGATGTTCAAAACCTTTCGTCAGTTAACTGGGAAATAGTAAAGTTTTTTTAATATCTAATTAGATTATGTACTAAATTTTGATAATCTAGTTTTTCATTCCATTATCTATCATTTTGATTCGATTAAACATCTATAAAATGCTGTATATTTAGTGTTAATGAGACTCAAAACTTTTCATTTGTTAACCGCGAAACAGTAAAACTTTTTCCAATATCTAATTTGATTATATATTAATTCTTTTGAGAATATAATTTCATTTTGATTCGATTGTATATTCATATAAATTTAATAAGAATTCCAAGCAATTTTTTTTTCAAGCTTGAATACTTTTTAATAACTTGACTTTAGTTTATAAATTTCCAGTTCCAGCAAATTGATAAGATATATCTGATAAATAGACATGATCCTATCTGATATATTGATAAAATAACAAGATTTTGATTTTTAAAAATGACCGATTATAGAGTCAAAGTGACGTATTTATTTCGTTCCACAGTTTTACTTTTCGCTAATGAATTATATTTACATACGATTACGATAATTTTATAATCTTATGTTATGAAACAAAACTTTTTAATATTAATTTAATACAAATGATCATTATGTTAACACGTGGTTTCTTATTCTAAATCCGCAAAAAGCTGAAATCTCCTTTTTTATTTAATTATTTATTTAATCTTAATGGGGAATATCTTGTTAAACTTGGATTATAAAAAATACATTTTTTTCAGTATTTGTTCTAAAAAAATTAAAAAACTAATTGATAAAAAGCGATTGTTTTTTTGTTTTTTTTTGGATGATGGATAAATTTTCTTAATGAATTTTTTTTTTGTTTACATAATCCATCTGCTTGTTGAATGAAATTATTTCACTTTAAGCAGACACAATATTTGAAATTACAAAAATGAAAATTATTCCAGATTTCTATGACCTTGAAACAAATCATAAAAATTAAGCTTTTGAAATATTGCTTTAATTTATTCTACAAAATCATCTGGTTTATACATTTTGTCCTAACGATTTTTATTTTGGGCAAATGAAACTACAATTCTGGCAAAAGATACAAATTACTCAAAATTATTTTGCATTAATATTTTAATATAATTAATTGCATAAATATATATCAATCTGCATTGACATTTTTACAAAATATAGATTTTATATTCCATATTAAATATTTCAAGAAAATGATATACATAATTATCACCCTTTCATAATAATATATATATGCAATATTAATTATATCTCTAAAAATTTCAAAATTTGATTACAATAAACAACGCGATACTTAAAACGCGACAAGCACCCAAAGAACGTCATGAAATGTATTGATCGGTCGCCTAATCCTTGAAAAGTTAAAGACGATGGATTAAACAGAACTCAAAACATTCCTATAAATAAAACTGTGCTATTCCTTTAGATATTCCACTAAAACACGTGGAGATATTTTTCTCATTTATTATTACAAATAACGTATATTAATTCTTTAATAAAGAAAAACATCAATTAGAATATCATCAAAATAAATTTGATTTTAATCATAATCAATAATTTTTTTATTTAAATAAAGTTTAATTTAATCAAAATTTGGAAATAAAGATATCAAATATCTTAATCAAACGTAAGGAACAGTTCTGTGTGTTAACACGGAATGAACACGTGGTCATCATCTATACCTGTATCAATAATTTCATCACAAATTTCGTGATGTGCATTCATGTTTTTACTAAACAGGCAAAACATTAATGTTAAAATAAAATAAAAAGTGACTTACCATGTCGTCGTCCCCATGATCGCCGGACTCTTTGGGCCCACTGTCCGCTTTCTTGTACCGGGTGGAACCTGAAGCACCACCTCCACCCCCACCAGGCCTCGAGCTGACCCCCGAATAATTCATGCCGACACCTCACAGACGAGCGAACCCCTTTTCCAAATCGGGAGGTAGGAGGGAGGTAAAATAACGGAAAAAAAACACTCCAGCGGCAGACGATAAGATGGGAAGTCAGAGGGCAACGGGGCCGGGGCTGACGTTTCTTCTTCCTCCTCGTGCGAGACACGCGTTGTGCAGGGGCGGAGATCTACAGACAGGACACATACGAGACACGCGAAGAGAGACAGACACACACACGGAGAGAAGTGAAGAAGAGGGGTGATCGCCTGCACTGCACTGCAGAAGTGGTCGGTCTCTCCGAGGGATGAGGGGAATCGAGGGATCGGCCTCCGGTGCGCAGAGCGGGCCGCGCACGTCGGCCAAATACAAAAGCACGTGACAACTTGGGAATGGGATTGGAGGTGCAAAATTGTGTCTTTTTTTTTAATGTCCTTCTGTCATCAGGGACAGGTCAGGTCCCAATTAGGAGCGTCGAGAACGGGGTGGTTCAGAGATGTTAATCCATCCCTTGTCTGGAGGTGTCATGTTTACACAGGTGGTAGGGAACACGGTGGTTGTTTTCACGATCTTTTCTGAAATGGGGAGATTGCAGCGAAGTGATCGTTGTAAATTAAATTTACGTTAATTTCAATTATTTAAAGGGGTGGGTATTTTTTTACTTTCCTGTAAGATTTTCCTTGGTGCGTGCATTGTAGATTCTGGCTTTCACGAGTGACGGTAATTCTCCCATAAAGTTTTTTGAAAAAGGTAGCATGATAAGTAATCAATTAATTTTATGCGAAATCCTCGTCAGTTTAACTGGTGTCAATTTTAACTGCTTTGTGTATATATATATATATATATATATATATATATATATATTTCGTCAAATGATCTGTGAAGAAGAAATTAAACAATTTACTTTATTCTTTGAGTGGTTGAAATGGTTTCTCTTGAGCACTTAAAAGATTTTCCAGAAGTTAACTAGATTTTTGCATCGTTTTAACATTTATATATGCCGAAAATTTTTATCTTTTCGCTGAAGAATCATATTGAGAAGAAAGGAAGCAATTTTTTGAATAATTTTTTTAATCATGTGAGTATATGCTGTTGTTTTGTTTCGAGGTTTTTTAAAGCCTAAAAATGCGTAAGCAATAAATTGACAATTTATTTTAGCCTCAAAATAAGTACACAACTGTTCATCTATTTACCGCTTTTGAGGCATCTATTTTATCGCTTTTTGGCTTATTAGAAAATAAGGCAGAAGGTTGTTATATTTGGCGACTTATCGCCAATTAAAAATGCAACTTGATTTCCAAAAGATTCATTCTCTGAATTTTTACGAACTATCTTAATTAATTTAAGTCACTAACTAGTTTAAACCAGTTTTGAACCATCAAGAGACTATCAGATTATGTATGCGTCGATATTTAGAAAAACGATTTTTTTTTTTTTTTTTTTATCTCAAAATTGGTCGAGCTCAAAAAACTTTGTTTGGCAGCTAAAAAATTTAAAACAAAAGTTTAAAAAATCAACAGAGAAGTCCCGTGATTGTATCAAACCGGTTTAAAGTGGTTAATAGCTGAAATTGATTAAGACAAATAATGACTTTAAAAATAATAATGTTCTCATGTGATTACTTAAAATTTTCAATCGTAGATTTCATTTTAAATTTATTCTTTGTTATTTTTCTTTGGTTTGGTCTAATTGCAACTTTCTGGCATTGGATTTTTCTGGAACATGTTGAACCAAATATTTATATGCTAAAACAAATTTGTTGCTTCTTAAATACATGTGACAAAGTTAAAGATAAACTTGTCATGAAAGTTCTATTTTTCTGTATAAATTCCAATATATTGAGTCAATTTAAAAAACTATGTTCTCGATATTCATATACAGACTATCCCGCGATTTAAATCAGTTTTTAAATAATGTTATTTTTTATTTCTCTGATTTGGCCTAGCCGCTATCTATAAAGACTAAATTGTTCTGGAACATGTTGGGTCAAATTGCTCGATGCAAAAAAAAAATGTTGTTTTTCTGAAAAATATATGACAAAAATTAAGATGAAACTATTATAAAAGTTTCATTTTTTTATATAAATTCCAATATATTGAGTCCGTTTAAAAATCTGTATGTGTTCTCGATATTCATATACAGATTATCCCGAGATTATAAAATAAAGTAAATAAATATAAAGACAAAAATAAAGGTGAAACTATTATAAAAAGAAATTCTGCATAAATTCCAATATAGCTATTAAAAAAACTGTATATGTTCTGGACATTCAAAAGAATGTGGCTGGTTCTCTAAATACAAGATGCAGCCTGGATATAGCGTGCATAAACAAGTTAATAATGTATCGGATTTTTTTCTTAAAAAATTTCAGCATCATTTCAATAATAGATTCGATCATGCACAATTTTTTAATATATTTATACTCTTCACCAATTTTGGCAGCGTTACTGTAAGGTGGATTTAATATATTTGCTTCATTAATTTTTTATTAATTATTTTTGTAATTTTTAATGAATTTTTTATTAAATTTTATTAATTAATTTATATATATTTTTATTAATTAAATGCACAGAGAAAAATTGTTCAATTTTTTTTAAGTAAAAAGACTTTAGAAATGACTCAGTTTACAGAATTCATGAACTAAAAATACGCTGACAACAGAAACCACAAACCAAATTAAAGCAAAAATAAAAATAAAAAATAAATCATTTCAATAATGGGTTCGATCACTCGCATTTTTTTATATATTTATACTCTTCGCCAATTTTGGCAGCGTTATTTGGAGGATTTAATATATTTGCTATAATTATACACAGCAGGGAAGCATCAATAAAATTGTGATCATTTTGACAACCAAATTATTTTTTATTAATTATATTAGAAAATGCACAGAGAAAATGGTGCAATTAGAAAATGCACAAACTAAATTAAAACAAAAATAAAAAATAAAAACAGAGAATATTAAAAATACAAAGCTCAAAATCTCATTAAATATTATAAATTACATATTTTCTAATATTTTTATTCCATATTTTTGTAATTTTATATTTATATTTTTATATAACACTGTTTTTTCTGTCTTCATATTGAAAAGTAAAGGACAAAATTAATTAATTATTCATAGTAAGTACATTAAAGAGATAACTCTTTTTACAGAATGCATGAAACAAAAATACTGTCACAACGGAAACCACAAAACAAATTAAAATCAAAATTAAAACAGAGAATATTACAAATAAAAAATTCAAAACCACATTAAAAATTAGAAAATACAAATTTTCTAATTTTTGCATTCCATTTTCTTATTTATATTATTATATAATAATGATTTTTTGTCCTCTATTAGAAAATACAGGGAAAAAATTTAATTAATTATTTAAAGTAAGCACACTACAGAGATGACTAAATTTACAGAGCGTATGTACCAAAAAATACACTAGCAACAAAAAAAAACGAAAAAAATTAAAAGACAAAAAAACAGCAGAAGATAATACAAAAAGTTCAAAATCATATTAAACATTAAAAAGTGCAAATTCCTAAGTAAATAAGATGAAAACTCACAACTACCAAAGCACCAAAAACTATCCGATTTCCTTCATAATAAATTATAATAAATAAAAAAATATTTTTTCCGACCAATTCATGACATAAGATCATAATAATGATGTGAATATGTTGTGTACCATTAGCTTACTTACACCGGCGAAACGATCCTTAGTAAATAACCTGTAATTTATAATTTTAAAACTTTTATAAAACTACCCTTACAAAGTAGAAAAAAGTTACAAGAAGCACCAAAAAAAAGTCCGCTGTCCCCCAATCGGCCCATCATATTAAATAATAGAAAACGCCCTTATCTGCCAAATCGTGATATAAAACAATAAGATTGATGCGAATATGAAATGCCCCATCAACATAATTATTACACAGGTGAAATGCTTGTTAGTATATAACTTGTAAATAAAAATTTTGAAAATTGTGTGAATCTAACCTTAAAAATAGAAAAAGATTGCAAAAAGTACCAAAAACAGTCCAAAGCCCCAAATGTCCCGTCTTATTTATTAGTAAAAAACTCCCTTGTCTGCCAAATTGTGATATAAAGCAATAAGAGATGTGAATATGATATATGCCATTAGCGGCGTTATATGGGTGTTAAAATCCTTAGTAAATAACCTATTATTTATAATTTTAAAAACTTTATGAATTAGCCAAACAAAATAGAAAAAAATTTTACAAAAGCCAAAGAACGAAAATTTTTTAAGAAACATGTAACAAAGAGATACGGAAGAATTTGAAAATAAATTATGTTCAATTTTAGAGATTGCAAAATGTTACATAAGTACGAATATGTGAGCATCATTGAACTTCTTTTATTTATTTAATTTAAAGTAACCTACTAGTTTAGTTTAGTTTAGATATATTAACGTCCAGTTTAAACAACACGAGGGCTATTTTGGGCCGGACCTCGTAATATTGAACCAAGATCAGAAGACGAGAACGACGCCTGAACTGGCACCCCCCTCTCCACACCACACCAACGGGAGGACGTTTTGCCTGACAGACTTAACGTGCAAGAGACCCCCTCACACGACGGTTCTTCGGTGGAATCGAGTCTCGAACCTGAAACCCTCCGGCCGAGACCTTACCACCAGGCCACCACGGCCTAAGTAACCTACTAGAGATAAGAAATCAGTGCACAATATTGAAAAACAAATGGTTTGAAATAATGAAAAAATAGCAAAACGCAATGACCAAGCAAAGCGTGTACAAAACCTAAAAATTCATCAGCTTTAGACTTGCTTCCACAAAAGATCCACAAAATATACTCGGATCTGATGTACGATAAATCGAGAGAAAACTAACTTATTCCCTCTATTTTAACGTCAAAATTTTGTTAAGAAGGTAATGGCCCAGACACCGTACTCGTTATCTGATCGTAAATCTATCGTAGTCCTCGGTGGATTGGTGGCTTCAGAACCGGTAGGTTGCAATTTCGAGGCCCATTTCCACTGAAGAACCGCCATGTAAGCTGGTCTGGTACACGTTAAATCCGTCGAGACCAAACGTCTTTCTACTAATGTGATGTGGAAAGGGTGTCAGCTCAGGTGTCATTTGTCAGTTTTGAAGGAATCATTCGAATTGGTTTAAAGCATCAAGTGTTCAAACATGTTTGTTTGATTTTCAGAACGCTTTTTGTTACATTTTAACATACCAGCACAGAATTGTAATCTAAAATTATTTTATTTGATTGCAATTCGGAAATTATGATACATCATTAGAGAGAAACCTATGATTCCTACAACTGCCACGGTGGCTTGGTGGTAAGGACATGGCTTCCGTACCGGAGGGTTTCAGGTTTGAGACTCGATTCCACCGAAAAACCGTCGTGTGAGGGGATCTCTTGCACGTTAAGTCTGTCAGGCCAAACGTCCTTCCGCTGGTATGGTATCGAGAGAGGGATGCCACTTCAGGTTTCGTTCTCGTTATCTGACCACGGTTCAAAAGGACGAGGTCCGTCCCAAAATAGACCTAGTGTTGCTTCAAAAGGGTCGTTAATATAACTAAACTAAACGTAAATCTATCCTTTATTTGACACTCAAAAGATCGACCAATTTTTTTAAGAATTTAATCAACCTTTTAGTAGAAGAACCTCCAATATAAAACGAGCATATTAGTTTAGATGGAATCAAAACCAATTATTATTAATAAATTTTAATTTAAATATTAGAAATATTATGATAATATTGTGTTGATCACCCGATAAATTAAATTTTATAATGCTTCATAAATACGAATATATTCAATTTTTAAATAAAAAATAGATGATTCCAAAACCAACAGGAGTTATCTTTCCAAACTTTTTGTCTCAAATATATTATTGATTACATGCTGTTGTTGAACAACAGTTACAAATGAATTTATTATCGGGGGGATTTCTTAGAGAATTAAAGTATAATTCGCTAAGAAATCGCTCCGATAATAATTTTTTAACTTTAATTATTAAAGTTATTAATACGCAAGTACCTAAAAAATCAATCGTGTGATTCGGATTCTTTTTTCTCCCCAAATGAAACCAAAATTTGCAATAGAACGAAATTTGTAGTCACAGAATCCTCTAATTAATTACATACATTATATCAACGCATTTTTGTGTTTATAAGCTAGTGAAAGTACAGACCGACAAACGATCAATTAGTTCACAGTTAATGGATTTGGAAAACGGATAATGGATTAACTATCCATTCACAGTTAATGGATTTGTAATTTACAATTTTAAAAAGTGTATGAAACTGACCTTAAAAATAGAAAAAGATTACAAAAATTACAAAAAACAGTCCGCGGCCCCAAATGGCCCATCATATTAATTAATAGAAAACGCCCTTATCTGCCAAATCATGATATAAAATAATAAGATTGATACGAATATGTAATGTCCCATCAACACAATTATTACACAGGTGAAATGCTTGTTAGTATATAACTTGTAATTTACAATTTTAAAAAGTGTGAGAGACTAACCTTAAAAATAGAAAAAGATATTTTAAATATTACATCTGTGAACTAAATGTTATCTATCTAGCACTCTTCCTTTTGTAGTTATCGTGTTTACCATTCCGCCAACCAGACAGAAATTCTGAGAGTGAATTTCATCCAAAAATTGGTAGAATTCTACGTCCAATAAGAATAATAAAGTAACGTAGAGGGGAATTTTATACATCTACGTTAAAGCATTTTTGAATTATCTGATTTATTGACAGATAGACTTGCATGCATGATACCAAAATGCATTTTTAGACATAGCAGCTCTGAAACGTAAAGGTTTATTAAAAACTTGAGATGGGTTTTTTTACGATTACCATACTGCTGTATACTTCATATACGATAAAGCAAATTGCTGTTGTTGTTTCCCTATGGCACTTGTTGTTGTTGCCAAATGGCACTTGTTGTTGTTTCCACGTGTCACTTGTTGCTGTTGTTCCCAAATGGCACGTGTTGTTGTTGTTTCCAAATGGCACTTGTTGCTGTTGTTCCCAAATGGTACTTGCTGTTGTTGTTTCCAATTGGCACTTGTTGTTTACAAATGCTATTGCTGAGTCATTCAATGTTATCGTTAAATCATTCGATGCCTTGCATGACTATGAAATAGGTACTAAATATAAATACTTGGTCTGAATTTAATATTTTTATGGAATCTAGGATTATTATGATAGCATCTGATATTTTTAATATCATCTGAGAACATATTGTTTTGGTTTGAGGTTTTTGGAACATGAAAATACGTAGGCAACAAATTGGCGATTTATCGCTATTGAGGCACCCATTTTTCGCTTTTAGAGTTATTAAAAATAATGCAGACAGTTGCCACATTTGGCGATTTATGACCAACTAAGTTTGCAACTTGGTTTTCAAAATTATTCATTATTTAGATTCTTATAAACTGTCATTAACCAGTTTAAACAGATTTGAAGCAGTGACGAGACTATCAGAATGCGCATGCGTCGATATTTAACAAAACTATGGTTGTTTTCATTGGAAAACTGGTCATACTCCAAAACTTTGTTTGCCAACGAGAAAAAGTGAAAACAACGGTTCAATCTTTGGCAATTGTTGTTTTTCCAATGGCGCTTGTCATTGACAAGCCCGCTGATCGCTGTCAGCGACTTTAAGCCTAAATTAGCGTCCCTTCTTTTTCAGTAGTGGAAACTATAGCCAAGAGTACGATTTATGTACTTCATGTTTCTCATTTGCTTTCTCAACCCCTTTTTACAGGGGGAGTGCATTCACATTACTCACAGAATAACAGCCATGCCCGAACAGGGACTTGAAACCGGGACGCCCAGAACACGCTACCCTTAAGCCAGGACGCCAACATCATAAAGCAAATAATACATATAATAAATAGAACACACAGTACTAACGAATAGTTAACAATGTCAATGAAATCGTTCAAGTAAATGCACATATTTTACAAGGCCGCAGTAGCCTGGTTGGTCGAGCGTCAGTCTCGTGACCGAAAGGTGGCAGGTTCTTTCCTCGTCTCGACCAAAGACCGCTGTGTTGGCTAATGGTAGTTGGAGCATGTTAACTGCAAAGTCCTCCAAGTTCCCATAACAAATTATACCTCTGAAGGTACTGAATAAGGGATGATTCGGTCTCTGATTTGGTTCTAAATTCTGACTTGCAGATGGATGAATGTGGATTGATTGAATGAGGATCCTAAAAAGGATTGTGTCGTGTGTGTTCGAGCAAAGTCGTACTTTCACCTTAACGGTGCTCGTTAACAAAGAAAGGCGCACACCTCTGCCTTCATTCAAAAAAATCTCCGCTCATTCGTGATTGGTATGACCAAGTGGCATTAGAACCACCACCACATATTTTACATCAAACGGTTACAGCTTTTGGCAACAAAAAAAAACAAGGATTTAAAACACACACAAAAAAATCAAATCCTATTCAGACTTTGGACACGCAAAATCTGCCAAAATGTAAGAAGCAAATATTAAATTACAAAAAGGCAAATAATAAAAATATAAGGAATTTGAAATTATAAAAGTATATTTAAATTCGTAAATGTCTTGCAGTGATTGTTGGAAAAAATCTCAGTTTTCTAACTAGAATTTTTTTTTTTTAAATTCTTAATCCTAAAAATTAAAGTATGAAAAAATAAATCATTCATCATTTCATTTTCAAACTATATTGAAAAGCAATCTGATCGTGATTCAAAATGGAGAAATCCTAACAAGAAACGAATCTCGAGAACTTCAAAGCAGGGCTTTAAATTGACTGCAGAAAAATCTCACAAAGAATCAATAACTTTTTCATCCTCTTCAATTTTGGAATTAATTTAACTCTGTGTTTGAAGCCAGTTCAGTTTCAAAAATTCATCGATTCCGCTTTATTTTGTTATTTTCTGAGATGTAATGGAAAATTAAAATCTCGCGAAATGAAAATTTTCATAATACTGCCGCTATTTTCAATCTCATTTCTGATTCTCCTTTCTGGATTTCAATGTAGAAGTTAGTAATTAATTTTAAATAAATTTTCTGGGCATTTATTCCGAAAAATATATCTTGGAGAAATATGTCAGTTTATTTTGAGGAATTTGAGAATCTGCATTTGAAAGAAATTAGAACCTTTTTTTTTCTTTTGATAGTATGCCTTGATTGAAAAAAAAAGTTAATCTACTCAAATTTAATTTGAATATCATTTCATGAGAAATGTGAAAAACAATTTTTGAGTAATCCTTTTATAATTTATGATTTTAATCTAATATGAAATCTTAATGTCAATTCCTTTGTTTTAGTATACTTTTTACAATCCTTTTCAACAATTTAATGATATATTTATATATTTATCGAACAAATTTTCAGCAATTACTTTTCCTTAAATTTTTCTTTATATATATATATATATATATATATATATATATATATATATATACAATTTTCTTAGATTTTGGCTCATTTCATCCACCATTATATTCTATAACTTGTGTTCAAAAAAAGTAAGATTTCTGCAATAGAATTTTGTGTAGTGTGTTAACCGTTTTTATTAAATTTGATTATAACTTACTACCAATTTTCCTATTTCTCAAAATACATTATTTTTTCAAATAATTTTTCGTATGTATAGTGTTTATAATTGACAATGCATCTAAAAACCAGAAATAATTTTCAAAAAATCCGATTTTTCAAAAACTTTCCTTCAAACAGAGTTGGATACCTTAAATTAACCGAGTTCGCTTTTAGTGTATGGAGGGTATGGATGTATGAATTGGAAACAATTATCAAGCCTCAGTAGAAAACAACAACGACGTTTATTTAACATGAAGACACAAATACATAGAAGGCGAATATGTGCAACCGAGAAGGATTTTCCTCCTTACCCTATCTTAATCCGTCGGGTTCGTTTCCTTGTATAGTGATGTATATGGTGTGGGAAGAGTATGCGTGAGTAACACACAATGATCAGCCCTTTAGTAGACTACACAACACTGTCGAAGTTTATCTATAAGACGAAGACAGGACAACACAAAGACGACAAATATTTACACCACAACTATGTACAGGACAGCACACAGCAGCACTCTACAGTAGACAGTAGACCACTCGTTGAAATTCCGTAGTGACAACGTCCACAGCTCACAAAGCGGCTGGACAGGATTCAACAGGAGAGGGAATCTTTAGGGGATTTTGTCTACACTCACGTAGGTCTATCGCGAACAAGCAGAAACTACTCTTCTGTCTCTTCTTGCCTTCGCTGCCGACTCACTACTTCGCACTGCGAAACTACTCCTCAGTTCAGGACAACTCCGTTCCCGACGACGACACAAGACAAAACGACGACAGAGTACGGCATACAAAGCAATTCAGCACTCAGCCGAAACTTCGGTATTCTCTCGGCGACTCCCCCGTTCAAGACCTCTTTATTCAGAGTTTCTCGATTGAGCACACACACAACAGACCGCAAATTCCGGCCTTATATAGTGGCGGGAGGCGGGGCTAAAATCTTTTGGACCAATCAGGAGCATTCTGGATGTATCTCGGCTCCTAAAGTACAGATCAGGAAAATTCTTGATGTTTCGAGTATTACCCCTTTTGCCATCCATGTCAACAAATTCATCACCAAGCTCTGGGATTTCTAATGTCACACCATTTAATATAAATGACTGTAAATATATCTTCTTTACGATAACACTATTGGAGCGGTGAAGCAAAATTTCTGGTTCATAATAGTAATAACGTCCAATGTACATAAAGCGGCTAGAAAAAATTCTGCACGAGAGGGGATCCGCGTATCTTCGCTATACAGTCTCTCCAAACGGCTGAAATTCTCCACTGTTTCCTCGTGTTAGCTGTATCCATCTGCCGACTCATTAAACACTACACCATATAATGCACTACTCTATGCTGGCTACTCCACACAAAGCTGCTTCTGCAATAAACGCCAGGATTTAGCACACAACAATTCAACACTCGCTTGGGCTCCACAGAACACCATACATATATACACCATATAATGCACTACTCTATGCACCATACAGATACAGATACCTATAATGCACCATACAGATACACCATATAATGCACTACTCTATGCTGGCTACTCCACACAAAGCTGCTTCTGCAATAAACGCCAGGATTTAGCACACAACAATTCAACACTCGCTTGGGCTCCACAGAACGCTGAACTATTCCGCTGTTACTTCATTATCCATCAGAATACTCGTTACATGTCTACGATTCCTTGAAGCTTGAGGCTGGCCGAGAACCTTCTGCCCAATCAGGCGTATATCATATTCTATTGGATAAATAGTTAAAATCCTCGTTTTTAACAATATCTATTTTGTTGCCAGTCACCAAATTCGTCGCCAAATGGCCACCAAGTTTTGTATCCAGTTTCTGAAATTCCTGCCTTGGCACCCTAACAGCATCCAATACAGATGATTGTAAACTGGTCTTTCCGTTGATAGAGCTAACTGAGTTGGGAAGCAGCATTACAGGTTTATAACAATATTAAGTTTCAAACAAATCGCTTAGATATAACTTCATGTCTTTGATTTCCCCACACTGTCCACTCACTATAATGCTGTCTTAAAAACGTGTTATTTTTATAGTTTTTGTTTGAATTAGTTTATTGTCTTGAGTACTGTTTATTGAGTGCAGGTAAGGGAGAACTAGCTCCATATTATTAGAACTCTTTAGAAATATAAATGTACAGTTCGTCTGTTTTCTAATTTCGTGATACTGTAACTTCAGTTTTTAGTTCTTTTAAACTAAACAGAAATCAAACATAATCTTTCTTCTTTAGCTTTCAACAATGGAAGGTTGTCACGAGATTAAATATTTCATGAAACAATGAAAAGTTTTGAATTGCAATCGAACAACGTAAGCAATTTCTGGAAATCAGGCAATAAAATTTTTTATCATTATTATTACTTAACAAAATTTACCATTATTATTGAATTGGTATAATTTAAGGTATCCGACCACATTAAAAACACTGCTTATCGACCACATAGGCAAATTTTTTAAAATTGTTATTTCTTGTAGTTCAGACTTTCCTCTTTCGAAAATAGTTTATCTATTCTAGGAAAGAGAAAAATCTGACCTAACGTCCAGGGTCACATATTTTTTAAACTAAAATCTGTCTTTCGCTTCAGTTTTTTCAAACCTTTAATTTTCATAAAAATTCTCCACCGTTAACACGATATCTCAAAAACTAATGGAGGTATTTATATTTAAATTTAAACGTTTGTATTAAATAATGTGAGAAATGAGATGAACCAAAAGTTTTACTGTTGGTGAAATACTTTTTTATTTATAGTTGTTTTAAGAAAAATTAAGTTGTGAATTGATGGGAAAAAACGCATATATGTATATATTTTCACTGTAACTTCTTCGCATCTCAATATTTTTCTTATATTTTGGCTCATTTCATTCATCTTAATATTGTATAGCATGTGTACAAAGAAAAATAGGATTGTTGTATTACAATTTTGTGTAGAATGCTAACCTTTTCGGTTAAATTTCATTCAAATGTACTACAAGTTTTCCTACTTCTCAAACTATTTCAAATTATTTTGTTGTATTTACAGTACCTGGTATCATAATTGACAATACATCTAAAAACCGTGATTTTAAATAGTTTTTGAAAAATTCAAAATTTTCAAAAATTTTCCTTTGAACGTAGTTGGATACCTTAAAAGTTTTCAAAGAAGCTACATAATATTTTATATCTCTTCCCTATTTAAATCCTGATTGCAAAAAACGCCTGACGGAATTTATTTCTTCAAAACTCCAACCTAGTTTACATGCAAAACAATTTTCAATATCCAAAGGGCTTCCATTTATAAAACCACGACACTAAATTCAATAAAACTACAGCTGTTAAAATATTTTTATCAATTTGTTTGTTAAAGGGCCTATCTTCTTACTGCAAGACAGAGATTCAAATAACGGCCCTAAAAAGGTTAATTTTTCAACGCTGTCATAATGCGGGTCGACGGTATAATGTTCCCCAATTTTACAGCTCGAATCGAAACGCACTATCTTATCTCATCACGTGATCTTTTCATGACGTCATAAACCTTCGGTAAGAGATCGTAAAATGAAATGACAATTTTTCTATCATTCTATAAGTCCGCCAACCCCCATCCGTATTCCTAACCAAGAATTTTGTTTTCATCCGTTTTTTTTTTGGGGGGGGGGGCTTTTTTTACCCTCCTCTTTATTTATTTTTTGCTCTGATTTTTTGCCGTTGAATCAGAACCGAATGATTCAAATGATG
The DNA here is from genome assembly GCA_026543055.1 of Argiope trifasciata. Classification (NCBI taxonomy): domain Eukaryota; kingdom Metazoa; phylum Arthropoda; class Arachnida; order Araneae; family Araneidae; genus Argiope; species Argiope trifasciata. The sequence goes on along the minus strand of JAPMOQ010001131.1, from coordinate 963,740 downwards.
AAAAATTCAAAAGCAGCATGATATAGACCATTGCTTGAACGTCTATTTTTGCATTTTTTCTGAAAAGATATAAGCGTCTCTTTTTTTCGGATCAAATCTAGAAATTCCAGACAAATCCGCAATGTATATATCATGCACTCAAGGATTTATCTTCTTTTTTGGTGTTCTCTAAAGAAAAACTTTGTTTTTATCAAGAACGCAATTTATATACAGGGTGATCAGCAAACAAGCCCTGATTTCAAAATTAAATATCTCTACAACAAAGATCGATAGAATTATGCGGTAAACTGTACGTTTATTAGCAAAACTGTGAAAATGCTGTAAAAAAATGTAGAAAATTTAGTTTCTAAAATCGTTAGTAGATGGCGCTCTAATCATTATGATCCTAGACGCTTTCAGTGTGACACCAAAAATGAAAAATGATTCCTGATCTGACTCCTTGTGACTTCTTTCTGTGGGGAGCATTGAAAGATACTGTCTATAGAAACAATCCGGCCACTCTAGCTCAGCTTGAATCGTTGGTGGGTGTTGCATGTGATTCCACTTCCGTTGAGACATTGCAAGACGTAATGCCAAATTCCATTGTTCGATTACGCTACCTCATTGTTTCGCATGGTGAACATTTCGAAAAAATTGTATTTTGATTGCAAATACCGCATCACTTTATTGATTTTTTAAGACTCCTTTCAGAGAAAGAGTTTTCAGCGCAGAGTGCCATCTGTTAACGATTTTCGTAACTAAATTTTCTAACTTTTATGCACTATTTTTAAAGATATCTTTTTTCTGTGATCTTTTTTTTAGAGATATTTAATTTTGAAATCAGGGCTTATTTGCTGATCACCCTGTATATGGGCCTTTTGAATTCAGCTTGAAAAAGGCTTTTTCTATTTTCTATTATCTGGAATTTTGAATAACATTATCTCAGAGTAATTTAATTCTATGAAATTCTTTTTCGACAATTCTTTTCATTGAATTTCCAAGAAGTTCTAATTTATGCAACTGTTGAATCCGACTGGAGGTGGGAGGAATGAAATGTGGCTGAAGAGTGGTTGGTTCTCTTCACCCTGATAGGCACAGCTATGGCGGAATTAAGCCGAAGTACGATGGTTTGGTGTTCAACGAAGAAGACAAGAAGCGCGGTGGAGTTGAATCGAGGAGACCTGAATAGAGAGGTCTTGGAAGCTGAACGAAGTACGGTGGTGGTCGATCGAGTAGACCTAAATAGAGAGGTCTTGAAATGAGGAATCCTGAACGAGGACTACAGTGTGGCGTATTCTGACGAAGGCTGTGTCGTAGCCCGCTGTGTCATCGGGAACGGAGCTCTCCTGAACAAAAAATTAGTCCCGTGGTGCGAAGTAGTGAGTCGGCAGAGAAGGCAAGAAGAGACAGAAGAGTAGTTTCAGCCTGTTCCGGAGAGACCTACCTTTTGAAAAGGTTCATCGTTCGAAACAACGAGGTGGCGTCATCGAACAATGAAATTTGACATCACTTTTTGCAATGTCTCAACGGAAATGGAATCACATGCAACACCAATCAAAGATTCAAGCTCACCTAGAGTGGCGGGATTGTTCCTACAGACAATGTCTTTCAATGCTCCCCACAGAAAGAAGTCGCAAGGAGTCAGATCAGGAGTCATTTTTCATTTTTGACGTCACACTGAAAGCGTCTATGGGAATTGAGATTAGAGCTCCATCTGTTAACGATTTTCGTCACTAAATTTTCTAAACTTTTGTATACCATTTTTACCTTTCTGATAATGAACATACAGTTTACCGCATAATTCTATCGATCTGTTTTGTAGAGATATTTAATTTTGAAATCAGGGCTTATTCGCTGATTACCCTGTATCAGCTCTGTGTCTAATTTCCCTGTTTAAAAAGAGGGTTTCCAAAACTCAAATTTGGTTGTCTTTATTATAGCGTGAAATACAAAATTCTCTATTGAGAGGACTTTGAAAATAAAAAAATCCAAGTGCACAGGATACTTATAGCCTTTTCCATTTGACAGTTGGTTACATCTTTATTAGAAAGTATGGAGTAATTTGTGAGGAGCAACCTTGCTGAAATTGTTTAAGGTGAAGAACCAACGTTTAGTCCGCGCCATTTTCACTCCGACGGTCAGTATTACACGGAGGCGTGTCCCCTTCACTTCAGTTGTCAGCACCTGAAAAGAAAAGGTGGTGTTGCATCTGTTCGAGAAAAAAAATACAATTAAATTTGCTTACTTTCTGTTTATTACGAATTCACCATGACTGTATTCAATATTGTCTACACCAGTGATGGGGAAACTAGGGCCCACGGGCCAAGTCCGGCCCGTGGAAAGGTTTAATCGGGCCCGTTTAAGAGTGCCGTCATGGGAATGTTTGAACGCATTCTTCGTAATGTGACGACCCGCATAAAAACTACCTGCGGAGATATTCAAAACACAATAGTATTCTGGACAAATTCATCCGACCCAAACAGCTGACTCCTCTTCGCTCGAAACTTCCAGACACTCTCGCATTTTCGATTCATTGTTCTGTTTTTCCGAAAGAACCGCAAAACTCCAAATCCCGAACAATCCTTGCAGGTAGGTATAAATACAAACGAGGCCACCCGAAGATCAGTTATTTAGCGACTTAGTCAGTCATCTGCAACGACCCGCTGTGACTCGAGTAATTGTTTGTGTAGCTTAGGAAAACTTATTTAAGAAACAGAATTACAGATTAGCACCTTTCGTCAGTTTTAAGAATTTCTGCTTCTCAAATGGAACCGGACTATGATGAAATTTTGATAAAATCGTCTCAATTTCATTTTTCTCATGCACCATCAACCAGTAATGACACCAGAAAATAAAGTGATAATACTTCCTATCAAGAACTACTCTAAATTCATTTTATATTTTGTGCTTATAATTTTCTTACCTTTTGCTTTTTTACTATTAGAATAATAAGTGTATGTAATAATATATGTATATGTTTATAGAACACATAAATTTTTTAACGATTAAACATTATTCTTTGGCCCGCTACGATCGTCTAGTTATTAGAAATGGCCCGCCTTAAAAAATGTTTCCCCACCACTGGTCTACACCTTTCATTTTTAATACTATGCCATTGGCATCTACATAGATTTTTCTTATTTCTGCTGCAGCTATGCCTGGATAGAGAGACATTATTCCAAATGGGCCGTAAAATTCTTTATCATTTATTGACAAATTTTCAAAGGTTGCACCAACTGTAACAAGTTTTTAACAATGCCCACATGGAAAAAAAGGTTTTGACAGTAATTTCAAATTTTATAACAAAAGTGTTTGCGAATTCCAACTTTTTTGAGTATGCTTAAGTGGGTGCCTTGACCATTCCTTGTCCCCTTTCTGTTTCATATGCTTTTGGATATAACAAAAGCTTTAGGCCTTCCTATTGATGGTCCTGCCTAAGCAAGCTTTTCCTCAATTGTTTATAAATTCCTTGCATATCCGCTTTTCCCTCATCTGCTCTCTTCTGGAATGATACCAGGCTAAGTCAATGTGTCAAGGATTCGTGATAATATAGAGACTGCTGATCAATGTGATCCTGTTCCTGAGTCTCCGTCTGATTAGGACTAAAAATCACAAAATTTGTTTCAATGTAGTCCCCTCATTGTATCAGAGGACAATAAGGGGAATTTCAACGTAATCCCCTAATTGTGTCAATAAGGGGGTTACATTTAAATTTACATTACAAAATTTGTTTCAATGTAGTCCTCTCATTGTATCAGAGGACAATAAGGGGAATTCCAATGTAATCCCCTAATTGTGTCAATAAGGGAATTATATTGAAATTTACATTACAAAATTTGTTTCAATGTAATCCCCTCATTGTATCAGACAACAATAAGGGAAATTTCAACGTAATCCCCTAATTGTGTCAATAAGGGGATTACATTGAAATTTAAATTACAAAATTTGTTTCAATGTAATCCCCTCTTTGTGTCAGAAGACAATAAGGAAAATTTCAATGTAATCCCCTAATTGTGTCAATAAGGGGATTACATTGAAATTTACATTACAAAATTTGTTTCAATGTAGTCCTCTTATTGTATCAGAGGACAATAAGGGGAATTTCAACGTAATCCCCTAATTGTGTCAATAAGGGAATTATATTGAAATTTACATTACAAAATTTGTTTCAATGTAATCCCCTCATTCTTTCAGAGGACAATAAGGGAAATTTCAATCTAATCCCCTAATTGTGTCATTAAGGGGATTACATTGAAATTCCCTTACAATGTTTACATTACAAAATTTGTTTCAATGCAATCCCCTCGTGTCAGAGCACAATAAGGGGATTACATTGAAAGTGAAAAATAAGTTTGAACCACCGAAAAAGTGCCATTAACGTAGATGGTAATATTAATATATTTTTAATTCGTCAGAGAAGTAATATTCCACATTTATACGGTCAGTTTAGTTATAGTAACTTCCCGTTTTAAAGCAACACTAAGCTTATCTTGGGACGGACCTCGTCATTTTGAACAGCTGTCAGATGACGTGGACGACATCTGAGCCTACTCCCCACATCACACCAACGGGTTCAGTTTAGTTATATTACTGTCCCTTTGTAAAGCAACACTAGGGCTCTTTGGGGATGGACCTCGTCATTTTGAGCTATGGTCAGATGACGAGGACGTCACCTGAGCTGTCATTTCCTCTCCACACCGGGGCCTCAGTGACCTGGTGGTAAGGTCTCGGCTTCGGAACGGGAGGGTTTCTGGTTCGAGATTCGATTCCACCGAAGAATCGCCGTGTGAGGTGATCTCTTGCACGTTGAATCTGTCAAGCCAACCTTCCTCCCGCTGGTGTGGTGTGGAGAGGGGTGTGCCAGTTCAGGTGTCGTTCTTGTCAGCTGACCGTGGTTCAAAATGACGAAGTCGGTCCCAAAATAGACCTAGTGTTGCTTTAAACGGGACGTTAATTTAAACTAAACTAAACTAACTCTCCACACCAGCGGGAGGACGTTTATACTGTCAGATTTAACGTGCAAGAGACCCTCTCACACGACGTTTCTTCGGTGGAATCGAGTCTCGAACCTGAAATCCTCCGGTTCCGTGACCTTACCACCAGGCCACCGTGGCCCCAATATTTATATGGCAGGAAAGTTAAGCGTCCATGTCCATTAAGCGTAAAGTTAAGGATCCATTGAATGTTCTTCGCAGAGACTTCCTTTTAACCAATCTCGATGCTATATGCAATCAAGAAATAAATTTATAGCCTATTTATTTTCCATTTCTCGTAGCAAAATAAACAAGAAACGCAAAAAGTCAAAAACAATTTAAAGCGATCTTTTTTTTTTTTTCGTCACTGCATATCTGATAAGAAATACTTAAAAGAAGATTATCACTCCTTATAATAAGGAGAATCTTTATTTGCTTTACGAATTCCATTTTATGTTGAGGAAGATTATGTAAATGGAGCTCGGCGAGATTGAAATCGATCGTTGTTAATAAGGAATTCTTTCGAAACGTTTTTGTATCTTTGTAATAAATTCTTTTTCCGTGAAATGAATAAAAGGAATCTGTTTAAGCTCACAAAAGAAAAAAGCATTTAACTAATCGTGAGTGTGAAGAAAAAGAGCTCTCTGTTAAAAGCTCTATTGTAAATTCAGATACTCTTGGTAATTTTTTATTTATTATTTTTTTTCTTTTAGTAAGAACTCTTGGTTTGTAGTGAAATTTTGGGTTAAATTTGTGTTTTATTTATATTATTATTTTTTTCTCGTTATTGAGGCTTTTTTTTTCAATCTTTGTACTTGTTTTTTTTTTTTTTTTTTCAGTGGGTCGCGGTGGCCTGGTAGTAAGGTCTCGGTTTCGGAACTGGAGGGTTTCTGGTTCGAGACTCGATCCCACCGAAGAGTCGACGTGTAAGGGGGTCTCTTGCACAGTAAATCTGTCAGGCCAAACGTCCTTCCCCTGGTGTGATGTGGTGTGGAGAGGGGGATGCCAGCTCAGGTGTCGTCCTCGTCATCTGACTATGGTTCAAATTGACGAGGTCCGTCCCAAAATTGCCCTCGTGTTGCTTTAAACGGGATGTTAATATAACTAAACTAAACTCTTGGTTTAGTTACCTGGTCGATCCTCCAACGCTAGTTGAGTGCTGACAAATAGTTCCGAAATTGTAACGTAACGTTCAATAGTTATCGTTTCTCGCAAGAAAAAGGGACCGATAATGCCTCTAGCGTAGTAACTTTAGGCGAATGCTGTGCTTTCTTTTCACACAAATGAGGATTTTCGGAACCCCAAAATCTCCAGTTTTGTTTACTAACTATTCTATTCAAATGAAAATGCGCCTCATCTGTAAACCAGATGCAGCTCACACCACACTGAAAGCGTCTATGGGCATTGTGATTAGAGCGCCATCTGTTAACGATTTTCGTAACTAAATTTTCTAAACTTTTGAACAACAGTTTTACAATTTTGCTAATAAGCGTACAGTTTACCACATAATTCTATCGATCTTTGTTGTAGAGATATTTAAATTTGAAATCGGGGCTTATCAACTGATTACCCTGTGTCTGCAATTTGGAATATTAAATCTATATACCAAATTTTATCCGTATAGCTATTTCCATTTTGTAGTTAGCGTGCTATATTTGAAAACCCTCATTGAGAGATATCCGTTCAAGAATTTCATTCAATATTTGGTAGAAATATATAAATTTGGTGCAAGTTTTAAGCAACATTAGTCATGAAATGAGGTTTGGCAATTTATATCATCATTTCATTTGAACAAGATCACTTGATTCGTAGCTCGTATAGAATATCTTGACGACTTCTACAGCAATAAATTTCGCAAGTAATGTAAATTTTAATTAAAATTTGGGTAGCCTATAAGAAAAAAATAACAAAAAGTTCCGTCATATGTGTCTTTATCTCCGTCGTTTGCTTTTTTGTAACAATAAAACATTTTTTAACGGGCGTAATAATACTTTTAGATTACATTAACTTCCGAAATTTCTTGAAAACTTTAAAAATTACTTCTCAGGTTAACGCGATCGTTTCTTAGATAAAATTACTCGACTTAACCATTAAGTAAAATCAAGAAAACTTACTTTATTTTTAAATACATTTTAATTTTTAATGAAACTCTTATAGTATTTTTATTTGTTTTCATCCATATTTTTCATAACATCTCGAAATTTATTTAAACAGTTATGGGAAATAAATGCCCGAATAGTTACATTTATTCAAAATGCTGCACATTTTTTTTTTCGATTAAACACTTTTAATGACATATTTTACTAAATTTATTGATAATTTCCCCATACAGCGTGATTTTTAAAGTAATCAGAAAGATAAATACTGAATTCTACGCTTTCCTACTTCCTCGTATGCGTAGTATAGAGAAAGTATAGCACACTTTTCTACTTCCTCGTTTGCTAGTACAGAGAAAGTATAGCACACTTTCCAATTTCCTAGTATGCGTAGTGTATAGAAAGTATAGCACGCACTACTCTGTATTACGCAACTCGTATGCCTAGTACAGAGCACTCTTATACGTAGCACATCACACGTAGTAGCAAACTTTCCAACTTCTTCGTTTGCTGGTACAGAGAAGGTATAGCACGCTCTCCAACCTCCTCGCATGCGTAGTAAAGAGAAAGTATAGCACGCACAACTTCCTCGTAAGCGTAGTATAGAGAAAGTATAGCAC
>JAPMOQ010001131.1:916768-949170 GCA_026543055.1 Argiope trifasciata | reverse complement strand
CACTGAAGTGACAAATGTCATGGGATAGCAATATGCAAATATACAGATGGCAGTAGTATCGCAGCGAAAAAGTATAAATGCGCAGTTCGTTTTCCAGAGCTTTCATTTGTGTTCAAGTTATTCATGTGAACAGGTTTTTCGTGATTTATGGCACGACGAGAATTAACAGACTTTGAACGTGGAATGTTAGTTGGAGCTAGACGCATGTATCATTCCATTGCGGATATCGTTAGTGAATTCAACATTCCGAGATCCACAGTATCAAGAGTGTGCCGAGAGTATGAAATTTCAGGCATCACATCCCATCATGGACAGCGCAGTGGGCGACCACCAGCACTTAACGACCGAGACCGCCGACGCCTGTGTAGAATGGTCAATGTTAATAGACACGCAACACTTCGTCAAATAACTGCAGGAATCAATGTGGGACGTACGAGGAGCGTGTCCGATAGGACTGTGCGGCGAAATTTGTCTTCTTTGGGCTATGACAACAGAAGACCGACTAGAGCGCCTTCACTGATAGCACGACATCGCCTGCAGCGACTCTCCCGGGCTCGTGAGCATATCGAATGGTCCCTAGACCAGTGGAAAACCGTTGCGTGGTCAGATGAGTCACGATTTCAGTTGTTACGAGTTGATGGTAGAGTTCGAGTGTGGCGCAGACCCCACGAAGCCATGGACCCAAACTGTCAGCAAGGCACTGTTCAAGCTGGTGGTGGCTGCATAATGGTGTGGGCTGTTTTTACATGGCATGGACTTGGTCCTCTGGGGCAACTGAACCGATCATTGACTGGAAATGGTTATGTTCAGCTGCTTGCAGATCACTTGCAGCCATTCATGGACTTCACGTACTCACACAACGATGGGATTTTTATGGATGACAATGCACCATGTCACTGGGCCAGAACTGTTCGCGATTGGTTTGAAGAACATTCCGGACAATTCCAGCGCATGATCTGGCCACCTAGATCGCCCGATATGAATCCCATCGAGCATTTATGGGACATCATTTAAAGGTCCGTTCGTGCCCAAACTCCTGCACCATCCACACTTTCACAATTATGGACGTCTATACAGACAGCATGGCTCAATATTCCTGCAGAGAACTTCCAACGACTTGTGGACTCCATTACACGTCGAGTTGTTGCACTTCGCCGGGCAAAAGGAGGACCGACACGATATTAACAGTCATCCCATGACTTTTGTCACTTCAATGTATATATATATATATATATGGCACGAATGTCTGATTGATAATCCAGCCATTTTGTTTTTAGTGGTGACTCAAATGAACTATGAACTCAGTGGCACAAAAATAAATTTAAAAAAAGATTATCGACAAATGATGAAAATAAGCAAGGGCTTCGTTTTTATTCTGTGTCGATATGACGTCAAAATCGATGGAAAAGAATACAAAATGCCTCTGAATAAAAAAAATATTTTAATGTATTGTTTGTCTTAATATTTAATTAAAATTTTTGAAAATATTAATTTAGTTAACCTCTTTTTTTGAAAATACTAGAATTTTTTTTTTTTCAAGAATGCTAATTTTCTGAACGAGAATGATTTTAAATTTTCATATTGCCTTTACAGAACTTTTGAGCTTAATAAAAGGGGCCGCGGATGTTTGGTGGTAAAGTGTCGGCAACAGAACCGGCGAGTTTCAGGTTTGAGACCTGATTCCGTAGAAGAACTGTCGTGTAAGCGATTCTAGTACACGTTAAACGTCTGGGCCGAAAGCCCTCTCGCTGGTGTAGTATGGTACAGATTTTAGTTTAGTTATCTTAACATCCCGTTGTAAAGCAACATTAGGGCAATTTTGGGACGGACTTCGTCATTATGAACCATGGCCAGATGACAAGGACAACACCTGAGCTGGCATCCCCCTCTCCATACCACACCAGCGGCAGAACGTTTGCCTGACGGATTTAACGTGCAAGAGATTCCTTTACACGACGATTCTTCGGTGGAATCGAGTCTTAAACCTGAAACCCTCCGGTTCCGAAGCCGAGAACTTATCTCCATGCCCCCGCGGCCCAGAATGGTAAGGAGAGGGAGTGTGCCAGTTCAGGTATCGTTATCGTCATCTGACCGAGGCTCAAAACTATGAAGTCCGTCCCAAAGTAATCCTAGTTATGCTGTAAAACCGGACATCAATATAACTAAACTTGGGTTAAACTAATTCAAAGTACATCAGCTTTACATGCCAAGGAGAGTATTCGTTTGACTTTGTGTAGTTATACCCCGTCCCTCTTTAGTGATACAATATTTCCGCCAGCTGTGTTGCCTTTGTGTTTGCTAGACACCTTTATATAACCAGATGTTGCAGATGTTCTCCTTTCGGGACCTGGGTCATCTATAGCTACAAGAACACAAGTGGAAATTCTTCGCCCAGATGACAGTAATAGCGCTTTCAGAGACAATGGAACATCCAGACATTTGGATGCCAAATTTCCCTATTGTAAGCAGACCCCATGTTCCAGACTTTTCGGCACACCTTAATTACCTTCCGACAACAGACTGAGGCACGACCATCGTAAACATGGTCGTGACTGAGGCCTTTGGAAATGGGCCTTTGCTGAACATGATTGGCCGGAAGAAAGGACCAGTAGCCACTGAAGATGAGGAGGCGGGAATTTTCTCTGGGATAAAAGACGGGGTTTTTTTTTTTTTTTTTTTTTTTTTGCAAAAGAGACGGGTTTCTGAGAGACAGCTGGAGTACGCCCACGAGTCCGGTAGATTTGGAGCGCCACCTGAAACGATGACTGACTGCCCAACACGAGAATTCCCAGTGGTGTTGCGTTTACTATTTAATGGAGAGCTGTTCTTCAGGTAAAACCCTTCAACTTGGACTGCTGTGATATAAATAGCAGTTATTTTATCAAGATAAGAACGAGTGGTTCTATGTACATATATAGGGCTGTAAAATAAAGAAGTGTCAACAAAATTCTGAGTATTCTTTGATCTATCGAGATCAAGTCATTACATTAGAAATGTTGGAATTAATAAATAGATGTGTATGATTTCAAATGGTTGCTTCATATGAATATATTGTCAAATTTTTCTTCCAAGATGATGTTGCGAAAAAATGGCATTATTCTCCGATTGATGATGCTTCTATTTCTTTTTTAATGGGGACTCAAGAGAGCTGTTACTCAGTGAAACAAAATCAAAAGCTAATGCTTATCGGCCACTGATGGATTCGTTTTTATTTTGGGTCAAGTTGATGTTGTTAAATTCGATGATGTCCTGAAAGGAATACAAAATAACTCGGAATGAAAAAAATAATACAGTAATTCTCTTCATACCCATTCTGAAAATCAGTTAATAAAATAAACGTTCTTTTACGAAAATGTTAGAGATTTCTTCTAAAAATACAGCATAATTTTCGATCTCGGCTAGGTTGACTCTCTAAATTTCCATACAGCCTTTTTGAATGTGGAACATTTGACATTCAACATACATCAACTCTACAATCACGGTAAAGAATTCTTATGACTGAGAATTGTTGAAATTGACAAAATTTTGTGCCTGATTCACCAATTGAATCATCAATTTTTTTTCAGAAGGCTGTTGAAAAATATGTGATGATGCCTTCATATTGTCACCTGCGCATAAGCAAAATATTAGCTTCTAAAAAGGTTGTGTGTGTGTGTATAGTATATATATATATATTATAGGTTCATAACTAGCTAGTACGCGCCGGGTACTAGCTAGTTATGAATAAAACTCATTCACAAGATATTTGTATTACATCGTTCTGAGAACAAATGAATATGATTACCCAGAACACAAAGAGGTGAATAGATAAAATATGGGATTCAGATTCTATTCAGATGTTGATTCCTATCAATTTTATCTTTTCGTATATGTACTATAAGGAAGTATAGTAATCGTCAAAAAAAATTCAATCTCAAGATTTTGACGAATCTCCACACTTTAGACCTCCATGAGTTCGAAAAACACATTTTTGGAAAATGTCCGTCTGTCTATCAGTTTGTCTGTCAGAGGCAAAGATAATTCAAAAACGCTTTGAGCTAGACGGGGAAATTTAGCACATGGTTTTTACAACAAATAAGTAGATTTCAATCAAATTTTAAACACAATTTAATCAGAGGAAGTTTATCTGTCCAGTTGTTCGAATATAAGTTAACAATATTATTACAAAATGGAGGGAGCTAGGTGTTTAAGATTTAACATCTGAGGTTTAGACACTTTCTTCTTGCATACAGCCAACCACCCCGCCACCTCTGAACATAGCATTATCGACAGAATTTGTTGTGATCGACTGCTGAATAAGTATTGTCCAACCTTACATTGTCCGAACAATCGAACTAATATTCCTTTCGGGGTAGTCAATAGCTGTCTTTCTCCCCATCTGCACTCTCTCAAACAGTTGGAATGAAACTATCCAACTTTAACATCATATCCTTCGGGGTTTTGAGATTACCTGGTACCTCCTGTTCAGTACTTAAATGATATAAACACCTGTCAAATTTTCAGCTAAATAGAACAATGATTGATTGCCTGTCGGGCTGTACTTTAAGAAACATGTAAACTCCGTCCAGCGGAACTTCGTCTGTCCGGTTGCTCGTATATAAGCTGAGTTGATAACCACTTCATACTGAGTTAATAAACTACAAAATAAAGAAATTATTGAATTTCTTAATTGAAATGTTATTAGGACGCTGTAACACAAATGTCTTGTGAAAACGTTTTTATTCCTAACTAGCTGGTACCAGGCGCGTTGCTTTCGTAGTAGAAATAATCTTGGAAATATCATTTGAAATTTGAAATAGTTATCTTGTTTAATTAAGAATGATAGGAAGAATGATACTTATTTTTTGACGGTAATTAATACATTCATTGAAATTGAAGGATAAAAAAAAGAGAAGCATAAATAGTACTTATTCTATTTTTATTATTTTATTCTACAATAAAATACTTATTTTTATTTATTAAATTTGTGTATTCTTTTAGAATTGTGAAGTTTGGTGTTCTTTCAAAATGGTAATGATAGAAACTATTTATTGTGTCTGATGATTCGTTTAATATTCTTTCAAAATTCTCAAGTTTATTGTCAGAAAAGTTGATTAAAATATTTTCTTTTAAAATTGATCAAACATAGAAAATATATATTTATATCATAAGATATTTAATATAATTAAAAAATAATAATTTTTTGAAAACTAAGATGGCGGAAAATTATTTGCACTGTAATATTTTCGGAAGTTACTGCAAAAAACGCTAAAATTTTATTAAATGTTTAGTTAAAATTCCAAACCTATAGGATTGGTTACCCTAAAATTTTCTTACACACTCCGTAATATAGCTAGCAATACCTCAGTGAAAGACTTGCATTGCATTTACATACAATAGCTGCGAAGTATTAACCTCTATCTTGAACTTAGCGTCTTTACTGAATCTGTTTTGTCTCCTTGGCGAGATATTTGGTGGTTAATCCATGGTTAATAGATGCAGTAAATAGATCTGAAAATACTTTTTATATATTTTAGATAGTTGTATTATACCTATAACTTTCGCATAGGTGTAACCAATATGTTGTCGAAGTTTTATAGCAATCAGCTGAGCCGTACGTCAGCACATAAGAGACACACACACACAATACCACTTCATGCCCCTGCAACTATAACCCTCTGGTTATTTAAACAGTGTAATGAGCATGAAGTGGGAGAGACGTGGAAAGAAGATCCTTTTCTATCTATCCCTGTGACTATTTGTTGATCTTCTGACAATTATAGATTGAAATTTGGGAGAGATTTTAATATTGGATAATAGAAATCCGAAAGTAATGAGCTTTTGTAGTTCAAATGGGAGATGGATTTGGCTTATTAAGTTAAATATCATGCGGATTCTGAAATATGTTAATAAAAATATAAAAAAACGCTGGAAACGAGGACAGAAAAAGAGTGATAGAAAAAAAACACATACAAAAATACAAATACAAATAAACGCCATGTACAAACACAAAAATAACCTAAAATAAAAATGTGTATGAGGAGTGCTACTCTTGAGAATAAAGTTTCTGGAATCTAAAACAGATCTTGGTTTTCTTCGAGATGACGAATCATACTTTGAATTTTCTTCCTGGATCCTTGGGAAGAGGTAACGCTGGGGAACCAAACTCGTTCTAGTTCGGATGTAGGCATGGTCATGTGAAACGAAGAAGTCAGCAGGCATTCTGTTGCTTAGTGGATTGGCGTGGCATGAAAATTTCCGCAGGGGCCTAATGCATTAGACATCAGATTGAAACGCCGAAAATATGAGGGGAATGGCCCGCGAGATGTGCACATAAGAGACAGACAGACATTCATTTTTATTTATATAGATATTAAAGAAAATTGCAAATTTGTTGTAGAGACTTTTGCCAAATTTGGTACTTCAAGCTTAAAATATTTTTAAATAACCCTGTTTATATACCGATATAATTTTAAAAAATTGTGTTTCTCGAACTCGAATATGAATTCCTTTTTTGTATATGAAAAAATAAAAATGAATTGTTATTCTCGGTTAATAAAATGTCTTATTCTATATTTCACTTACAAATAAATTTCAATACTTTTCCTATTTAATCATTTCTGCCTCTCATTATATCCTATTAAATATCTAAAGCTGGCTATAAATGTGATTATCTTTGATAGGAAATTTACAATTTTTGCATTTCACCTAAAAGCATAATGACTGTAAATCAAAAGCGGAAAGTGATAAATAAAATTTACGGAATTATGTTTATTAATAATTTTAACTATGCTTCTTTTTTTTTTCTTTATTTGCCGTTTATTTCAAATTGAAAAAAGAAGATAAGAATAATCATGAAAAAAGATGCCAAAGAAATTTTAAAGATCGAGATTTTTACGAAAGAATTATTTGATATATTTATTAAAAAATATGATTTCCGATAGATGGCGCCACACTCTAAGGATAAGAACGAATAATGCTCAACCGAAAATCTTCAGAAATGGAAATAAGGAAATATTGACAATTCAAAAGTTTCGAATTAGAATCCATTAAAAATTACAAAAGGGCTCTTATTTAAAAGAACCAAAATAAATGTTCTCTTTCTTTACATAACCCCATAGTTCTTTTTTCTGTATTATTTATATAATTATGATATATTTATTGCCCGTATGGCAAAGAAATCTAATTTAAACAAGAAATAGAAATCAATTCCTTCTTAGGTCAACGGAGAACATTTATAATTTAATAATTAATTAGTTTTTTTTATTAGTAAATAGCTATCAAAAATTATTAAGTATCAAAAATTATTTATTTTCGCAAAAATTGAACTCGCTTTCTTCACCTTCACCTGAAAAATACTGAAATCCTCTCATTTTACCGATCGAGCTACTGCCTACTGATCTCACCATGCATCAGAAATTGCTAAAACTCTTTTTAGAGTATTAAAAATGAATTAAATTTAATGAATGAATTATACTTTAAAAAAACTATATTAACATCAAGTGTCCTCCACTACAAGTTTTAAAAAAATGTCTTTGAACTGTAGTAGATGAATAAAAATCATTTTATTATTGATTGAAAGTTTGAACTAGATATATAAATAAATAAATAAATATAGGGAGAGTGTGAACTAATAGTAGGAATTGAAAAAAATCTATTGCAGAGTCATTAATTTTTCAGTTTGGCTCAGCTCCCGCCTACGACCTCCCACCAAATTGGTGATAAACGGTAATTTCTGGCTGCCGATATCGGCATCCATACTCTTCTTTATGGTAACTTTAATTCTTATTATACTCCATCAAAGACTGATAAATAACAAAGATCAATATGTAGAGTCCTATTTAAATTAATAAAATAACAAAATTCTTAATTAAGTTGTATTTCAGGCGTTGTTATAAGGAGCAGCTCTCATTTACAGCTGTTAACTTTAATAAACCATGCTTTTAATTTGAAAAAAAAAAAATATTCGTCTTTGCATCAGAGTACATTCAGCATAAAATTATGAAATCCTTAAAAAAAAATCGCGGCAAAAAATACTCATCATTATTTTTATATTAATTTAGAGTATTTCGTTATACTTAAAAGTAAATAAATGATTCCATTTGGGTCTTCATCTTAAATATTCTTTAAAAAACAGAGGGGGGGGTTGGGGGTCTCCCCCCTTCGAAATATTCTCGTTCCTAAGATCAAGCCTAACATGGCCTGAAATATTGCGGTTAATAATTAAAACATTTATCCAAAATATTTTTAAAAACATGGGGGGGGGGATTCAGGTGAACAGCGCCACCCCCTGACATATAGTGTTGTGTATTTTGTCAGTCCAATAAAGAAGGCTGACGTGGCCTCAAAACTTCCGGGTAAGAATCACAACATAATCAAACATGCAATATTGACGACTTCTTGGCGAAATATAAATGGCGCCAATAGGCCGTATACAGGAGCTGCTCCATCAGTTTTAACAACAAATAATAATTTAAATCTCCAACGAAAAAAAGCACTAAAATATAATTTCCATCGCTATTCTATTCATCACTTGACCTAATAATATGTGAGAAATTCTATACAAGCAATAAATCATGGAATTTTTGAGACCTTTGGTGATGCATGTAATGAATATCTATTCTTAATTCAGAAATTGGTCTCTCCGATGTACATATACAGTCGCCTCAGTCCGATTGGTTCGTCAACGGCAAGAATATTGGTTTTATTTTATTTCAATTTAGTTATATTAAAGCTCCATTTTAAAGCAACACTAGGGTTATTTTGGGATGGACCTCGTAATGTTGAACCTCGGTCCGATGACGAGAACTGCCCCTGAGCTGGCACCCCCTCTCCACACCACACCACACTAGAGGGAGAATGTCTAGATCTGATGTATTTAACGTGCAAGAGACCTCTGCATGCTACAGTTCTTCGTTGGAATTGGTTCTCGGACTTGAAACCCTATTATTCACAAGCCGAGACATTATCACCAGTCTACCGTGGTCCATATTTGATTTCAGATAAATCGTTTTGATATAACTTCATATCCTTGATTCTGCCAAATTTTCTGTCATCTATATAAATAAAAATGAATGTTTGTCTGTATGTCTCTCATGCTCTGCCTTACCGCTTAACCGATTGGGATGAAACTTTGAATACTTATTTCTTTCACGAGCATCAAGAATTTTCCCGATCTGTCCATTAGAAGCCGAGATACATCCAGAATGCTCCTGATTGGTTCCAGAAGGTTTATCCCCACCTTCCGTCATTATATAAGGCAGTCAGTTTGCTGAGTAAAGTCAATCAAGTCGAAGCTGAGCAGCGAATTTGAAGATAGAAGAGAAGCTGAACTACCAGTTGAATCAAGCGATTGAGAAGACTTGATTAGAGAGGTCTTGGAAGCTGAACGAAGTACGGCGGTGATCGATAGAGTAGACCTAAATAGAGAGGTCTTGAACTGAGAAATCCTGAATGGAGGACTGCTGTTTGCCGCATTCTGACGAAGCCTGCGTCGTGTGTCGTTGCCCATTCAGTCATCGTCGGGAACGTAGCTCTCCTGGATTGAGGAATAGCCCCGTTGTGCGAAGTACAAGAAGAGACAGAAGAGCTTTTTCGACCTGTTCTGGTGAGACCTACGTGGTGTAGACAGAATTCCTTAAAGATTCCCTCTCCTGCTGAATCCTGTCTGACCGCTTTGTAAGCTGTGGACGTTGTCGCTACGGGGTTTCTGCCTGTGGACTACTGTTTCTATTACGGGCTACTATCTAAAATTATACTGTCCTGTGTGTTCGTCTCGGCTGTATAAAGTTTTTTGTACATAGTTGTGTGGTAAATAATAGTCGTCTTTGTACTGTCCTGTAAATAAAAGTCTGTGTTGCGTCTTCTACTGAAGGACTGATCAATGTCTGTGCTCATCTTTTCTCACATAATACGCACCCACTATACGAGTAAAAAGAACCCAACAGATTAGGATTAGGGAAATCTGTAACAATACTCTATATCAACTTGAGAAATGTAGTAAATATGAAACCATTTCATTTGGAACATTCAATTCATACACTTACACTTTTTGCACTCATAATTTAAAAAAGATCGAACCTACCTTTTAATTCTGAAACTTTCAATTCCATCAAAATGATTCTATCCTTAAATTGTGATGAAGCATTGACAAATTACTGCAGCTTTCTTCCCAAAAATTATTCAAAACAGATAGAAAGATATTAAGGTGTCCGACTACTTTCAAAGGAAAAGTTTTTGAAAAATTTGATTTTTTTGGAAACTATTTATGGTTTTTAGATGTATTATCAATAATAAGCACTATAAATACAAAAACAATTCTTTGAAAATATAATATATTTTTAGAAATTTGAAAATTTGCAGTAAATTTTAATGCAATTCAACTAAAACGATTAACACTCTACATAAAATTGTGATGCAGAAATCCTATTTTACTTTGCATATAAATTATAGAGTATAATGATGAATGAAATGAACCAAAATCTAAGAAAAATGTTGAGATGCGAAGAAGTTATGGGTACAAATAAAAGTATATATGCATTTTCCCAATAAGTTCACGCCTTAATTTTTCTAGAAACATCTATAAATGAAAAAGTATTTCACCAACTAAACAACTTTTGGTTCATATCATTGCCCATATCATTTAAAACACTCTCTGAAATTTTTATACAAATACGTCTATTAAATTTTGAGATATCCCTTTAACGATGGACAATGTTTTTGAAAATTAAAATTTTGAAAAAATTGAATTGAGACAAATTTTTGCTGAAAACTATGTGACCCTCGGTGATAGGTCAGACTTTCCTTTTCCTAGAAAATAGTAAAGGCCTTAATCACACGGCAAAATATCTTCGGCACTTTCCGTCAGCAAACGACAAGGAAAGTGACGTCACTTGTGTGACGTCACTTCAAAGCTTCACATGATTGGTTGAATTTCGTTTGCTGGCAATATTTCAGACAACATTTTCGAGCTTGTTCGAAAAAGTTGTCGAATATGAAAGTTGCTTGACCGGTTTTTGAGGGTAGAAACGGAAAAGTGCTGGCGAAATTTCCCCGTGTGATAAGGCCTTAACAGTTTCGGAAAGAGGAAAGTTTAAACTGCAAGAAACAACAATAAAATAAATTTGCCAATGTGTTCGATAACTAGAGTTTTTAACGTAGTCGGATACCTTAATGCAATATCTTCAATCAAAGAAACCTATATATTAAAAAAATCAATAAGAAAACAATACATTATTTTTACAAAGGCGTTTTGCTTTATTCCATGTCAAACTTTAGATCACTTATGCCTTTGAATCTATACAAATAAAAATGAATGTTTGTCTGTATGTCTCTTTTATTCCTTCCCAAATCGTTCATCCGATTGCGATGAAAATTGGTCAGTTTATTGCTTACATCTACGGAATGGTTATAAGCATACTACAATTACCTGAAAAAAATTTAAAGTATCCAAGTTCGGAGAAAAAAATTTGAAAAATTTGATTTTTTAAAAAAGAGTTACAACTATAGTTTTTAGATATATTGAAAATTACTATACAAAATACTGTAAATACAATAAAATAACTTGAAAACATATTATGGGAAATAGGAAAATGTGTAGTACATTTTAAGGAAATTCAACCAAAACAGTTAACCCTCGACACAAAATGGTAATGCAGCAATCCCGCCTAACGGTGGAGAAATTTTATGAAAATTAAAGTTTTAAGAATATTAAAATTAAACACAAATTTTAGCCAAAAAAATAAAAGTGACCCTGAATGATAGATCATTCCTTCCTTTTCCTAGAAAAGGGCAGCTGATTTGGGAAGAGGAATGTCTAAACTAAAAGAAATAACAAAAAAATGTGTTCGATAATCAGTGTTTTGAACGTAGTCGGACACCTTAATAATTTCTTATCTCAGTTCATCTATTTACCCAGGATTAATCACCAAATAACTCGCCGAGGAGACAATAGACTCTGTAGAAATGCTGATTCCAAGTTAAAAGTTAACATTTTGTAGTCATAGTACGCAAATGTCATGCAAGTCATTCTCAGAAGTAACAGCTTTATTAGAGATTATGTGAGAAATTTTGTGAGGACAACCCTTGGGGTTTTTTAATTTTATTAAATTTTAGCATTTTTCCCAGAAACTTCCAAAAAATATTATAATACAAATAATTTTGCACTATCTTAATTTTCAAAAACTTATCTTTTCAACTATATTAACGATTGTATGGTATATTTTCTATATTTAATTATTTTTATTTTAAAAAAATATTTTAAATCAGATTTTCTAAAATTAAACATGGAAATTCTGAATGAAGATTAAACGAATCACGAGATACAATAAAGTTTCGATCATTACCATTCTGAAAGAACACCATGTTTTACAATTCTAAAAGAATATGCAAATCTAATATATAAAAAAGGATACTTGTTTGTCCGTATTTTATATACTGTCGAACTGTTCCTCCAATTTCGATGTAGCAGTGCCAAATTATTGATTGATTGCACTTAATATTATTTTTTTCGGTGTCAGCAACGCGCCGGGCACCAGCTAGCATAAAATAAGTAATAAAAATTACAGTCGCCGAAATAAAGCTAAAATTTCTTCATATCCTTCTAAAAATGTATTCCGTAAGTATTAAATTCTCAAAAATTTTGAAGAAAAAAAAAATCTCCTCCCCCCCCCTTCTTTTTTTTCCTTTCAATCTCCTTTCGAAAATAATTTTCAATTTGGAACTCAAAATTGAAATATCCCACTTTTATTAAATGTACAAATGCCTTTAACTTATATTTTCAAGCCTTTATGTAAATATGTTCCTATCAAAGGCTTAAATAATTTTTTTTAAAGTCTGTCAAAGAATTATCGAGCTATATCCACCTCTGTAAAATAACAAAGACATAAATTCATGAGGTTTCATCATTGAGATGTAAAATTTTCCTCTTTCAGGGAAAAAGATATTTTTAATTAATTATCTAGAAAAGGAAAATAATCATAGGACACACAAATTTTGAAAATTAACAATGTGTTCGAAA
The DNA here is from genome assembly GCA_026543055.1 of Argiope trifasciata. Classification (NCBI taxonomy): domain Eukaryota; kingdom Metazoa; phylum Arthropoda; class Arachnida; order Araneae; family Araneidae; genus Argiope; species Argiope trifasciata. Next base: position 936,173 of record JAPMOQ010001131.1, on the reverse strand, counting down.
GAAATTATTTATTTATATGAAATATTACTTATAAATTTTACACTTTTACAGAAAAAGTGTAAAGGCCTTATCACACGGCGAAATATCGTCTGCACTTTCCGTCAGCTATTTTCTATTTCTACCCTCAGAACCAGTCAAGCAAGTTTTTCATAATCGACAACTTTTTCTAATCAGCTAGAAAATGAAGATGATAGTGATGAAAATATTGTCCGCAAACGAAATTCAACCAATCATGTGAAACTTTGAAGTGACGTCATACAATTGACGCCACGATAACGTCATTTTCGTTGTCATTTACTGACGGAAAGTGCCGACGATATTTTGCCTTGTGATAAGGCCTTAAATCTGTAGCATCAGTTTAGAGCGTTAATATTTCTAAATGTTTTTCTTCGTTTTTATATAATATTATTAATGAAAAGACAACTTGTAACATAAGTTGTCTTTTGTAAAGATCTCAAAAAACAAAATATATATATATATATATATAGCAATCAATTTAATTGTAGAAAAATCTTAAAAGTTTTAGTTTGAAAAAAATATACTTTTAATAGAATATATTTCCCCTTTCCAAAATGTCTCAGTTTTTCGAAAAACAAATTCGGATCATATTGTTTGGAGCAATATATTGCTAACATAAGAAAGTTGGGGTGAAAAGAGGGAGGTGGAGTTGTCAGTCAACAAGATAAGATTAACAAATTATTAAGAAACCCATTCTCCCCACATAGGTAATTGGCCCCTTACAGCTGGTAAGGAAAGGGAATGAAAAATGCCCGTTTTTTCAAATACTGTCTAACAAAAAGCTGATGGGCTGGGTTTTTTTTTGTTTTTTTTTAAGTAATCTTTTTTGGAATAGAGATAAATTTTAAAGAAGCCATACTCAGATAATTTAGCCCCCAGTGGGTTGTATAATTTTTGTTTTGATATGATTCTAGTTGTTAATAAATAAATGTATCTGATCTCGTAATTTTTTTTAAAAAAATTTTTAATTTATTAAAGCTAATGATCTCAATTATATTACATTGAATTCTAAAGGCCTTATCACACGGTGAAATTTCTCCATCACTTTTCCGTTTCTACCCTCAAAAACCGGTCAAGCAAGTTTCATAATTAACAACTTTTTCGAACAAGCTCGAAAATGCTGTCTAAAATATTGCCAGCAAACGAAATTCAACCAATCATGTGAAGCTTTGAAGTGACGTCACACATTGACGTCACTTTCCTTGTCGTTTGCTGACGAAAACGACAAGGAAAGTGTTGAAGATATTTTGCCGTGTGATAAGGCCTTAAAATTATTTTTCGAAATTAGAGAGAAAGATTTAATACCTGAAACAAAAAAAAATGTATTTATTTGTATAATTTTTATATGGGGTGAATTTATTTTTTTCTCAGCTATTAAAATATTTGTTTCCGGGGATTTTTTCTGTGTGTGCGTATATTTTTAAGAATAAGTAGAACTGATTGATTTCATAGCACCGAAAAAATAGTATTTTTAGAATATTTTATATATTTTACTTTTAGATACTTTATTTTATAACCATTAATAAATTAAAATCCTGATTATTTACTCTGTATTTTTATTAATTTTTACTAACCACATTTCTTCATAATATTCACTAAAATGTTGAGAACAGTATGTTTGCTGCTTCATTAAAATAAGATTGTCACTGCAATAAAATGCTTCAATTTTTTCATTAATAATCTTATTCAACTACTCTATTCTCCCCAATGGTTATAAAATATTCAAACATTTATAAAATAAGACTAGTAAGCAAAAATGCTTACAAATAATTTTCACGAAATAAATTGTGAAAAAGTTCAAAGCTTTTAAATTGTAAGCTTTGAAAGAAGTTCATAGCTTATGTTTACCGTAGAAGTACTTAAACTCTGAACTTTTTTCAAAATTTTTCTATAGGTTTGATTTCCTACTGCATTTCTAATAATATGAAATGTATATATTCCTTTGTGTTTTAAAGCCTTATCACACGTTAAGATATCTTCGGCACTTTCCGTCAGCAAACGACAAGGAAAGTGACGTCACTTTAAAGTCTCACATTATTGGTTGAATTTCGTTTGCGAACAATATTTCCGACTGCATTTTCTACCTGGTTAGAATAAGTTGTCGATTATGAAACTTGCTTGACCGGTTTTTGAGGGTAGAAACGGAAAAGTGCTGACGACTTCACCGTGTGATAAAGCCTTAAAAATAAGGAAGATACCAATTTCCTTTTGCTATAAAATAATAACTAAATAAGAAGCTTTTTACCATACACAACTGCTTTAAAATTCAAATTACAGCAAATGGTATTATGCAATAAGCGACAAATTTAATAATAATTATGACTACTTGGAATGAAGTTTTCAAGCAAATAAAAATCCTTAGTATTCATCCAAATGTCATTTAAACGCATTCTTTCAGAATGCTTTATTAACTTAATTTTCTGCATAAAATCATATAGCCTCCAATGATCTTGCCTTTTAGCTTTATTTTTTTTACATTAAATCAGTTAAAGTATACTTTGATAACATTTTAAATCAAATTTCCGAATAATCACAATTGAGTTTAATGAATCAAATAAATTCGCCAACGGTTTTCAAAAGAGATTCCTTAAAAATTATCAATTTAAAATTTGGAGAACAATAAAAAAAATTATTCTGATTACAGATTTTTTAAATTTAAAACTAAAGCTTTTAAAGATGTAAGCAGCCAAAAATAAAATAAAATTGTAAATATCAGAAAGAATGATGTATAAAAACATATTCAAGCCACCACATGTGTTTGGTGATTGCCTATTTAAACGAAAGATATTGATCCTCTTTTTCGGATCTAGTTTTTTTTTTTTTTTTTTCCAAAATAAATATTTTTCTGTGGAGAATTGAGTGTGAAAGAAAACTTGCGTTCGAACAACGAAACAATATGCGTATAGCTTCCAGAATAGTCATGCGATGAGCTCGGATCACACTCATAGTAAAGTAGGAAATGCTCTACTTGTGATCAATAGACTCCGTTGCCCACCACAATTGTTTGAGTGAGGTCTGTTTTTGGAAAAAGCATCAGTGTTTGGCTGGAATTGTGCCAATGTGAAGGTTGAATTCCGCTAACCATCGAACTTGCAATCTTCCGATTTGAAGCCGAGTAACCTATCCACTATACAAAAGTGACCACCAATGTTTAGTAGAAGTTACTGGCTTATTAAGATGTCACCACAATACTTCCTTACCAGTGAGTCAGTAGAGAGAGACGAACAATTTTATTGCGCCCGGAGTTATGGCTAGTGTATAAGAATTGCTGCTGCATCAGATGAGTCTCATAACTTAGCGTTGCTGATGGAGACTGCTGAGTCAAGTGAGTCTAAAGACTTTGCTTTGGTTGAGTTTTCTGCCCATAGATGGCGCCACGACAGATGTTTGAAAATTCATCAAGGCCGAGGTCATCAAATTGGCTTGTGGTGTTGGCTGGAATTGTGCCAATGTGTAAGTTGAATTCAGCCAAGCACGAACTCACGAACTTCTGCATTGCAGCAGAGTAACTTACCCACTATACATAAGTCACTACCGATGTTTAGTGGCAGTTACTGGCTAATTAAGATGTCACCACAAGTGAGTAAAGTACTTTCCCAATGCATGCTTGAACTCTTGCTCGAGAATTTCCATTGAACAGAACGCACGGATTGTTATTTTCGATCGTGATCCAAGATCTGTAATCAAAATATCACTAGTAAAGAATTGAACCACGCCCGTTTTTGAAAAGTATTGACCACTGATATTTGCGCCTTTTTGATATTGGTTACATAATAAACGCTCAGAAAATATTCGTCATCTCTAGCTCGCACGCCACCTGTGCATCGACGATTTTATGTCATAGTGATTACAATCAGGTACTAAAGATGGAAAAAGGATATGTAGGCTCAAATTCGATATCTGAAACAAAATATTGATTTTTTTCTCAATTTTAATGTTATAAAAACAATGTTTTAACATAGTATCAATGCTGCTTGAAACCATATTGTATTTTTCTGAATGATGCTGTGAAAATAATTAAAATATGAAATAACACGTTGCTCATCTAGAATTCGAAATTCCGCTAAATCACAAATTCTTCTGTACTTCTGGAAGAATGCGCATGAAAATTTGCTTTCATTCAAGATTATTTTCATTATTTACATTCAACCCATTCTGGGTAAAGTTTCTGGTAAACGAATGATGAATATTGGAGTAAATAATATAAAATCTTGAATGTAAATATTATGGGATATGGAGTGACAAAGGCTATAATCCCCTGGTTGCCACAAAGCAGCGACTAAAAGTTCTCCAAATTAACATTCCTGTAGAAAATAATATAGTAACAAACATGACGGGTGTTTATTTCTTTTTCTAATTGATGTTTATAAAGAAAAATAATTTATCAAAATTATAATTAATTTGTGGTGCGTAATTTAAAATGTGACAATTGCAACTTATAAAAAATCTTGCAAAATACAATCAATAACATACTTAAATGTTTAATGAAATATTTATTAAATTACGATTTTTTTTTTCTGTATATTTACTATATAAATTATTTTTTGCCATTTATCTTGTCCGGATTCGTCTATGCTCTTCTCTACAGTGTGGTCCGGATCTGAGGACTCGTTTCGAAGCTATCGACAAAGAAGAATTGAATAGACAAATGTTCTGTAGCGTTGCGGGATTGCAATTTTAGCTACAATTTTTTCATTTCTCATTAACCTGTGCATCCTGAGAGCAATATTGCTTAATTTTTTGTTTGTTTACTTTGACATCTCACAATGTCGCGACTCTTTCTTAACAAAGAAATATCAGTTCAGTAAGTAGCTAATATTTGAAGCTTGATTTAACTCTCTATACTTGCAAATTAAAATTGTTTAAGTGTTTTTCATTCAATATTGAAATAAAATAATATTTATCTTATTTGATTATTGAAATAAAATATCTGAAATCGTGGTCTCTTTGGATATGTACACAGTATTTATTTAAAAAGCTCCTTTTTCCCCGATCTGAAGTAAAACATTGCCCGTATGCCCTTTTTAATTTTTGAAATCACAGAATTTGAGTAAATTTTGTTATTTTCAATTGTTGCCAAAGTATTTTGCTATAAATGGGAAAATTTCTTTGTCGATCTTTCATAAGTTAAAGAAATCTTCAATTAGATATTATGCAATGTGTGCGTATTTTTTATTTTTCATTGGAATTAATGCTATATAATACCGTGAGCACATTAGAATAAATGCAGTTACATATTGCTGACATATTTCAGTCAGTATCTTCAGAATCGAATTTTATCATTCTTGAGGGTGTTTAAATTTTGACTTTTTTTTTCATGTAATAATTTTACAATATTTCTGATATTGCATTTTTTTGTAATTTTATTCATTTAATTCTGCTATTAATCTTTCTTATTTTAATTCATTGTGTTTATATTTGGAATGTTTCATTATTTTATGCTTTAGAGCTTTTTTTTTCCATTGTGGCATTTCTGTAGATACTGTTGATATAGTGTTGCGTTTATATTTTATAATGTAGATAATATTTTTAATAAAACCTGTTTTATTCCACTATCAAGAAATGCTAGTGATTATATAGTTTTCAATGTGAAATCTTTTTTATCATGCTATTATATTACATTATTTTCTTTTTCAAAATGGTGTGTTTTAAAAAGATGCTTTTAACTTTATACAGAATCAAATGGTTAACATTTTTTTTAATTAAAAATATGCCCCTCAAATGCATTTTTAAAAAGAATTTATTTTAATGCAGGTGATTTCAGTAGTTGGTACCATTAAAAGTTTGGATAAAAATGTTGCATTAAGTTTATCACCATAGACTGATTTTGATTTGATTAAAAATCAAATATATTATCCTGTTTACAAATTAGTTATTTCTTTGTTCCCTTTAGTGATATAGCAAGAATCAGAGATATAATTTGGTGTTCAACACCTTCATTCTTTCTTCCATCCGCAGTAGTCATTTAGCAATTATGAAAATTCCCCCCCCTTTCTGTCTGATCATGTTTTTCTTTAAATGTGTTGTAAATATATCAACATTTTATTTCCATGTCTTGCTAACTCTTATGCAATGCTCTTCCAAACACTACATTATTAGTTCCTTGCTACTAGGATAGACAAACTAGGATTAAGTGCTTATATGATTTTTTTATTATTATTATTTATCTCTAATACTAAAAATATTTGCTATTAGTCTCCCGAGTTTAACCACCTTTGTCCTAGTTGATAATGTCAGATTTTATGCATAGCAAAATTTAGATGAAAATGTTTCGGAAACTATGAACTTTTTGCCTTAAGATTTACGGCATTGAAAGCAAACTAGTTAGGAATTCCTTAATAATTTTAATTAAGTATATAGCGAAAGCTTTGACACTTATATTTCAATATTTTGCAAAAATAATAAGAAAGTTACTGTCTAATATTATGAACTAGATTTTTCTTAAAATACATAATTATTGTTGTATAACAATGATATATTTATGAATCTGTTTGAAATTGAAGCGTATTATGTTTAAAAAGTAAGCAAATCTATTACGGCTTCCTTTCTTACTTGGCAGTAAAATAATTTTGCAGGACATAAATTAAAATAATTTGGTACTTTTCTATTAGCCAGGTGCTGTAAGAAACCACCAAATAATGTAGAATTTTGCCAGTATTCTTACTACCAAGTCATTCACTTTGCTTGGCGACTTGGTTCGCGTTTGATTCACATTGGCAACATTTGTGCCTGGATAATGGAAAAGTACCAACATTTTAAATTGCAGTAATAAAGCTGAATTGTTTTTTCCAATTAAAATAAAAATAATAAATTATATCTTAAAATCAACATAATGCTGAAATATATTTTTTAAAAAATCTGAATGTATAATTGTGCATTTTAAAGCCAAATTATCAGAAATCCTAATGAATCAACTGTTTATCACGTAGTAAGTCTTTTCTAAATCAATATTAATTGTTAAGTTTACATATTTTACCTACATATCATTTAACCAGTTTATACTGGTTATTTAATTTAAATCATACCTTTAAGTAATTCCTTTTAAATGTTATTATAAATACCAAGATGAAATAACTGATTTAAAATTTATATATATATATATATATATTAAGATTAAAATTTTAAAATAATGTTCAATTTGTCAGTAATTTATGCAGTTAAAAGTAGACAGGTGTGTGTAAGTATTGTTAAATCCTTCATTTAAAAAAAAAAAAAAAAAAAAAAAAAAAAAAAACTTTTAGTTTAGCCACACAAGTGATATATATAATATATCTAGATTGGAAAAATAAAATTCTGGATGTAAACAAATTAAATATTACTGATTTAGTCATTGTGGTAATTAGTTCTTGTATATAATGATAACATTATACTATTTTAATTTACAGGGATTTAGAAAAAGGTGTAGAATTTGAAGTTGAAGCAGATAATTACTCTTCTGATGATAATTTTGATGATGTTCCTTTTGAAAAAGATGCTGAACTTTTAGCTGAGTATGATGATTCTGTGAAACCAAGATTTGTTACTAATGTTGATGTTCCTTTCAGTCATTTAAAAACCAGAATGACACCTATTACTGATGATGGTTTAGTTTTAAAAGAGGTATAGTTTTTATGCATCTGCTCAGAATTTATTATTTTGTTTATAGAAATACTATAACTGAATTTTTGTATTATGTTGAAACAATTTATAATCTCTTAATATATCACTTTCTTACACTAGTACTTCTTTTAACTAATTCATTATTTTGTGTATGTGGTCTAAGTTGACGAATTAATTTAGAACTTTGACGTAGTATATAGTTCAGTTATTATTCACTAGTTTTATGAAGCTCATTTCGAGTGGAGTTTAACCCTGCCACTTCGCCAAATTAGCGAAAACATGCCAAAAATTAAATAAATGTGGTTTGAAAAACATGTTTATCTGCATGTGTAGTGTGCAAAAAACATGACGTAAAAATTTTGTTGTGGGCGGTTTTTGTAAAATGTGCCATGTGGTAGAGTTAAACTCCAGTTTTACCCTCTTTTATTTCACTGTGTATGTAAATCATGAAAATATCTTTTTTCAAGGTTTTGAAACAAGGTGTTGGTACTCCAATTCCTGAAAAATCCATAGTGTATATTCATTATGACGCTTTCCTAGATGGAAGGAAGGAAACTTTTGATTCAACCCGTCTTAGAGATAAACCTTACAAGTTCCTGTAAGTTAATTTTTTTTCCCTCCTATTTTAGTGAAGGATTTATTGGTACTTTTCCATTATACCGGCATAAGCGAAAAGTCGCCAATAATAGTGTAGCCAACACCAAATGGACTATTGCCGACGGTAACCTTTTACTGCTATAATTTAAAGAAAGTAGTTGCCATTTTGTCACCTGCGCCAAAATGGTGACTGTGTGCTGTCGCTCTAAATCTGCTTTGTGAGATTTGTGCCTGTACAATGGAAAAGTACCAATTTATTTTAATTTAATTGTAAATGGATATAAATTGATCTTACTAGAAACTGTGATATTAACCACATTAGCAGTCCTTTTGTTCAATTATAAGTGAATACAGACTATTTTACGGTTATGTCCATTATTATTAATCAATTAAAAAGAGTTTTGAATTCATATGAGTAAAAATGAAGACTCGCGTGCCCCTTGTTGCGCCAAGTCGCCAATAAAAATAGTAAACAAAATAAACACTCCTGAGAAACAGTTATGGTTACCACTTTCTGTTTTAAAATTATAATCTTTGCTGCCAAGTATTGTAACTTTTATTTTAATCTGAGATTTACTTAATCTGTATCTGAGATTTTTATTTAAAAATTTTTTAACCTTTGGATTGCTATCACTGCTTATATTAACAATTTTGATGAAGTTTTTCTAACCGACTGCACTGGTTTGTTGTGTAAAGAACAAAACTTAGAGCATGCGATGCCTGTTGCATCTGAAAAAACATCGGGCTGAATTTTTTAGCTTTAAAAAAAAACTACAGCTTTGCTAATGGCAGGATTAGGAACCTCGGGAGTATATCACTCACCCTTCATCCAATCTGCAGGTTCAAAATACTGTTTTCCATTTCATCTACCCAATATCCATTCATGCACAATTGCTGACATAACAATTTTTCTAGGGAATAAACCTTTAGAGGAATTACGAGAACTGCGAATAATTCCATTTCTGTTGACTTTTAATGTAAGAATATAGACGATTTCGTAAAACGAGAATTCAAATGATTTTTTAAAGCACTTGCTGACAGTTAAAAATTGTTAAAGAATGAGTATTTTCTGTTTCTATTTACATAAAAAATATGATTTCAATGTTTTATTAGTTGTAAAGAAAACTTTTAATTATAATAAAGAACAAATTAGAAATCTTTAATCATAGGTGAAGCTATAGTATTTTGGGAATTAGAATTCAGCTGAACCAAACATTTATGGTTTAATCTATGCTATCATGAGATTAGTCTCTTCTTAGAGATATTTATTTACACAATAGGGAATTAAGAGGAAACAACTTTATTGTCAATTTGACAAAATCTTGGACAATAAATTACATCTAAACAATTTACTGAAAGCAAATATGACCCAGTATTCTCAGCAAACCAGTGGGTCATTTGAGGCAATTAGTATTAAATAAAATTGATTTCTAAGCTTTATTTCAATCAATTTTTTAAATCTTTTATTTATAAAATGTATTTGTTTATAAATTCTGCATTTCTTTTTCTTTTTTTTTCTTTCTTTTTTTTTCTCTCATAAGACAAGTATTCCTTATTACTTATATATAATATGTTTGATTCTTTCTCATTTACTCTTTTGCACTGAGCATAATTTAGATCATCATAAAATATACATTTTATTTATTTAATATCTTGTTTATTTCGTTTTAAGGTTTGGTGATGGAAAACTACTTCCTGGATTAGAAATTGGTATTCAAACTATGAAAACAGAAGAACTATCTAGAATACTGGTCAGCCCAGAATATGCTTTTGGACCAATGGGATGTCCACCTCGAATTCCTCCAAATGCTGAAATTTTATATGAAGTGCAAGTGTTGAAATTTACACCTGGTAAGGATGCAGTGGAGTTTGAAGAAATGGCACCTGAAGACCAGAAAAAGGCTTCATTTGAAAAAATTGTGGGTGTTTATCAATGTGATAATAAGCTGGCAAATGAATTGTTTCATAAAAAAATGTTCAAACCAGCTATTGCTCGTTATCGGCGGATAGTAACATTACTTGAAGAGGTCTCGGTAGCTAATGAAGAAGAGGATGAGCAACGTAAAGGACATTTGATCAAGCTATATTTAAATCTTTCCCAGTGTTATTTAAACATACAGAATCCCAAGAAAGCTCTTATTTATGCTGATTTGGCTCTAAAAATTGACCCCAGTAACCCAAAAGGTTTGTATCGAATGGGTAAAGCATTATATTTGACAGGCAGCTACGAAAGAGCTGAACATTATTTCTGCAAGGCGAAAAAGTACAAACCCTATGAAAATTGTATAAATAATGCAATCAAAGAACTGGAGAAAAAACGCAAGGCACATCATGATTGGGAAAAGATGTTTTGCAGGCGAATGTTAGGATCTGAACAAGAAAATGAAAAGCCCTTCCAGTTGGAAGAACCTCCAGAGTTTGTAAATATTATTGATGAAGAGATCAGTAAATTTATGGAATCAGATGAAAAAGAATTACATTTCCAACCAACTTATACTGAAAGTCAGTTAGATGTAGTCAAATTTCTTGCCCAGACATATAATTTGGCCTATGTTTCAAAAATTATGAATGGTGTAAAGATCAATAAAGTTGTGAAAAGGGCATGTTTGAATTAAATACTTCTAAGAGTATTCTATTGTAATTATCTGAAAATGAATACTGAGTTAATTGTACATGCAACACAATTTTTCATACAAATTTCAGTTTACTTTTTTTTTTTTTTTTTTTTAATCAATGCCATATCATTAAACTTCTCTGTGGTCTTACATTTTTCAACTTGTAAATCATTTTGCACTTTTGTATCATATATCATTTTACTTCAAGACTTTAAAGCATTTGTAAGTTTTGGAAAGTTGGTTTTTGTCCCTCATTTTTGAATGCGATTTTCATTTCAAAGGATGTGTATATAGTTCCAGATTGATGTCTTAAAAAGTCTACCAAGATAAGTTAGTATCTTAAAAATACAAGTATGGCATATTTTTATCTTGTGAATAGATATCGCAAAATGTTTGGATGTTTTCCTACTAATTGCCAACATAACAAAAACATGCATTTATTTCTTTTACATTTTGATTTTATAAATTTTCATTTTAAAAAAATGAATAATATTTTTAATGAAATCTTTAATTTGAAATATCTGAAAAAATGTAGCATTTATTTGATTTACTTTTTATTTTATTGGTCTTAAGCAAGTTAAATTTCTAAATTTAATTTTATTATTTTTTCTCAAGAATTTTTTCCCCCCTTCTTGTTGTTTTTTTATCTCGCATTCGCCCAATTTCTTTTTAGTGTTTTTTTGAAACCTAGTTTTGTTTCTGTATATTTTTGCTATATTAAGTTCCTTAGTAATTAATTGTCACTTATGTGTTATTTTTATAATTAAAAGCATTTTGATAATGAAGATTTGTATGGGATTAATATTTGCTGATATACACTTTTGTTCAGATAAAAAAATATATATATTTTCATGCAGTGCTGTAAACTGTTTCATGCTGCTGTGTATTTCCCATTTAAGAATGTAAAAAGGCATCTTACAATTTTTCATCATAATAAATAATATCTGTGTACTTAAAAAAACAGAATTTTTTCTGAATGTATCAAACTGTGTCTTACTTGTATAATTCAAAGAATTTAATATACCTTAACAGTTATAGCATCAAGTATGTCTACTATTTATAATGGGAATATATTTTGTATATGTTATTTCTGGCATATTAATGTTTTTAAGAAGTTTAAAACGGAATTATATTTTCTTAGTTCAATTTTTTTTCCCAATTTGAAAACTAATTTTTAACTAATTAACGATCAAAACAAAATTACAATTGTTAAAAAGATATGGAATAGACATTTTTTTAAAAAAATAGCACCATGAATGAAGGATGATTGCAGAATGTAAAAAAAAAATGTTCATTTTAATGAAATTCCAGTTTTGTGATGCTGTGTAATGAAAATTAAAGTGAAAGGATTAAATAATTGTATCTAAAACAAATGAATGCGAGTCTAAACAGTGATTCATATTTTGGATAACATCTTTGTTAACCTATAATATGCAATATTTTAAATTTTGAACTTGTCTCTGAAATTGTCATTGCAACCATTCTGAATAATTCTTCCATAAATCCTTGCTCTAAATTTATTATATGGCTCTATATAAATTCCATCACAAAATAAGCTTTATACTAATATGGTGTACCATCAAATCGCAAGAATAGCTTTATTATTCTTAAAAATGAATAAATCTATATATTTGAGCATTGTAAATAGATCTGATAATTGAATCATTATTTATTTAAAGATTTTTATAATAATTTTGACGCAATGTTTAAAAATATGTAAACATTTAATGACACCAGTTTGATCAATTTTTAAATACAAATGTGAAATGCAAAAAATAAGTATTAAATTTGGCTTGATTAATGATTTGCAATAAAACTGATAAGAAAGAGCTACTACAGCATTTTATAATGGTGAAGCTATATAATTTATTTCAATAATTATAACTAAAATTTCTAATTAGCAAAATCTTTTCTGTAAAATTCAAAATCAATGTGCTAAGAATTAATTTCAGATAATTACATTTTTTTTTTAATTCGTTTAAGTTTTAAAGGAAACAGCAGGCACATATTTGTTTCAATTTTATTATTTACAAAGAAAGTTCATGATTTTTAAAGCATTTTTTTTATACAAAAAACATTCAAAAAGTACATTTCTTTTTACAAATAACTGCAGGAAAATCGCATTTCTATTCGTTTTTATGACAACAGTGAAAATAGAAATAAACTACCAAAATTAAAAATTCATCATCTGGCTCATTTATACTCTACAATAAGAACACTTATTCCAAAGGTGTAAAGTAAATATAAAAGTAGTTCTAATACAAAAATAAAGGTGTATTGAAAGATAAACAATAGTCTTACAGGTAAGTCAAAGTGAAGATTTCACAGAGTACTAAAATAAATTTACAGTACTATTTGTTCACAAAAATTCTGAATTCACATTAATAGCCATATATTAAAAACTGGCACAAATATGTATGCATAATAATGACCTTCCTAAAGAACATCAAAGAATCTAGTTGAATGTTAACTGTACATTTTGAGAAATTTCATCCACAGAATTAATTTAAGAAAAAAGAAATAATCATAGGTGTACATTATGAATATTTTAAAATTATTATTAAGAATGTAATAAGTATCAACACAACAATCACTTTAAAAATTCTTTAAACGGTATGATATTGAAACGCTTGAATAATATTTATTGATTTGCATAATGAGATATTTTAAACAAGAACAATAGCTGCAGTGTAAATGTTATGTAAATTTTTATACATGATGTACAGAATTCCTCACTGCATACAACTTAATACACAGCATAGACAAAATATATATAAAAATATTTTTCAGATATTTATGATTTCATAGCTATTTTTAGATTCATAAATCTTTGCATAGATTTTTCACAACTTCAAACACACAATTAAAGATGCAAGCTAATTGTCATCACATCAAATCTCAATCTATGCACAAATTGCCTATATTTTTTTTTTATCATACATTTATAACTTATAATAATATATAATTTTTTAAGAGAATCCAAAGTTTATATACTTGCACAATGAGATTTTGATTTCAACTTTTATTAATAAAAAAGTATATAAATATGTAATGGGAATTATTAAATTAATTTTATGATGCATAATGTCTGATAAGATAGCAATAATTTAATTAGAGTAACATACTTTTATTTGCATTTCAATAATAATGATTCAATTAAAAATTTAAAACTAACCCCCCCCCCCCTTTTCCATTATTTCCTAGTATTTTTGTGCAGAATGGATGTATTCAAATATTTATAAGTTATAAAAGAAGTATAAATCCATAAAATAACATTTTCAGAATCTAATCATTGTTACAGAAGATGAAAAAAGCAGAAAATAGAACTACACTATATATTTATTTTTAAGTCATAGTTTACAGCCAAATGTAATATATGTTTTTAAAATATTAAATTTCTGATAAGAAAAATATTTAAATAAATGAGGGGTGTAACAATTTATTACAAATAAAATTTGAGTATAATAACTTATTTTAATATGTGTACATTCAAAAGAATTTTTGTTTAAAAAATAAAACTATGATTAATATGCAAACTGTTAAGATGTAAGCAAACACTTAAAAATACAATTCATGATATTTGGTGGATAATGTTAAATATGTTCTGAAGTATATTATATCATTATTATGTATTGTTTCTTAACTTTGTGCAACTATCTGAAGTAAATTACTTCATATCATTTCAACATCATTCTCACTTTTCCTGTATGATTTTCAAGAGGACGGAGTTTATTAAAAATGATTTATGCATTAAGTATAAATTTTACATCTTAGTATCTTTAAAATCTAGCGGTAAATAGTGTATAAAGATAATACAACAATTATGACAGAAGCAGCATTAATTGTAATCACCAATAATTATATTTAAAATGAAATAAGCACAATAAATAGATAGCTTTAGAATTCTAATGAAGATGCAAAATATGAAAAAATATACAGAGAAATAAACATTACTTTTTACATTTGTTAAAACTCAATAGAATTACTAGATCTTTTTTAAAGTCTTAAAAGAATACTTAACATTTATTACAAGTATAAAAATTTAACAAAATTTGTATTAATACACATAATGACATTAATAACAAACAAATATAAAAGAATACATTTCTTTTTTTTTTACATTTCAAATACATTTTAATCTTAATTTATTAATTGCCAATATAATTAAATATAACATTATTAAATTACCATTTTGTGGATTTTCATTAACTAGAACAGATCATTATTATATTTTCTGATTCAAAATTTAAATCCAATATATGATAAAAAGTATTTAAAAAATTTTAACCCTCAAGTTTAATTAATAAGATGAAATATAACTGGAAACAATAGGTCCTCCACAAACAAAAGTTTCTACTTTTCCTATTTACCCTAAAATTGCAATAAAAAATTCATAAATAGTGTATTTATTTAAAATTAAAATTAAAATATAGTAAATGGAATATAAATGTCCATATAATATTTATGCATGAAGCTAAATACTTGTTGGGATTTTCAGTAAGTTAAATAGATTAAACTCTTAATTCAACAAACTTTAGGAAATGTATAATAAATAATATTTTACAGATATATCATTCAAATCCAGTGCAATATACAAAAAACTTTTTAAGAAAAAATACAATAAACAAGAAAGGAAGTCATTTTTAGCAAAGAAAAAAAAATGGAATTAAAGATGCAGCACAAAATAAAGCTGAAAATGCATACAATTAGACTGCTTTACTAGATAGCAGCATTAAAAGGATATTACCTCTTCCAATGCTAGTAGAAACAGTAAAAATATACTTCTTAAGTGCAATCACACCACATAATTTTATCTTCATTGAGAATTTCTATAAAAATAAATTGTGAAAGTAGTTTGAAAATAGTCTTTATCCTAAAATTAATACTGTATTTGAATATTTTCTTATATAATTGATTACTTCAAGGCTAAAAACTATAAAGATGAAGACAATGAATAGTTTATAATTTGCAAGAATAGAGATGCCCAATTTTTATTGTGTGCTAAAAAGTGCAAGGAATGAAATGAAAATATTTTGATCCCAACTATTTAACTAAATTCAGTATTTTATGTTTTTAGGAAGATAACTTTCTTTTATTTTTTTAAATATTTTTATGCAATTAAATTTTCAAAAATATAATAAATATTAAGTTTTTAAATTACATAGTTAAAAAGCAATGGTTATACCAAATGGTTATTTCAAAGAAGTTATTGGAATAGATGATAAAAAATCAATAGAATCGACAATCATCAGTAGTATTTTATTATCACAAAAATTCTTTCACATACTAACTAGTTCAGCTTTTAAAGAAAACCATGAACTTTAAGGTTACTCATTTTTAATCATAATTTCTGAAGATTTCACAATTCAATGGCATTTATTTGTATAATTTTTAGTCACTTTATATAAATATTGAATAATTTAAATTATCAGTCTGCAAATTATTTTCCTTTCTACATTTCTATTTGAAAATGTGGTATAAGAATTAAATCAAGGGAAATAAAGTATGAATACTTTTATGTTTTAGAATTGTGCATGCTCACTGAATTACCACATGAACTGAGAAATATGATTTTGATTTAAGAAAATTTTTATGTATAAGTTGCAATCCTAATTTATCTCAATTTTTGCATATTATATGCATTTTTATTTTCCATACAAAACGATACGGAATTTTACACTGTATTTTCAATATTAGAATATTTGTTTATTTCTGAAGTATTGATTTTTTTCTATTCAAAAAGAGGAAAAAAAAAAACACAAAGGATAAATACATATATTATAAAGGAAAAAATTTAATTGCATTTTAAAAAACTGTTTTGAAAATCATTTATTTATGAAACATAATCATATTTAAAGATAAATTAAACTTTTTTTTTTCAAACCAATAAGTAAAAAATTGAAACACATTGGAAATATTCAAGAGAAGATAAATAGGAATGACCAGCAGCTTATCTAACAAGTAAAGTTTTATGGAAGATTTAGTTTTATGTCTTCTGAATTTCATTCATGTTGTTAAAAAATATTTCATATAGACAAACAGTAAATATATAAAAAGAATTATAATAAAACACACCAATAATATTATTGCAGTAGAGGCTCAATTACCTGGCCTAGAGTGGTAGAAAAGTAAGCTAGACATTTAAAAACAAAAAAGTTGATACATTGGACTTTTATAAATGCTCATTTCCTAAACTAACACCAAAAAGATAGTGCTTTTAAAGTACATTTTCAGAATTGAAACAACTTTTGTTTCACTTTTTTGACTGTACATTATTTTTAGCCAATGTACATTATTGGCCTGCATGCATATTGTATTGTTTGCATGCATATTAAGTATTGCATTATTTAATTTTTTTAAGAAATAAACACTTTTTGATAAGTTTTACACAACTTAATTTAATTAACATAAATAATATAATACACACTGTACAGAAAACAATGTAATATAATATAATGTACACTTCTTGCATTGCATTATTTTTTAATATAATGTATACTATATAAAAAACAATGCAACCTAAAATAAAATTCATTATATGGATGCATACATTTTAAAATAAACAAAATGCTTATATAAAATATAAACTTAAGTACAAAAAAATGAATTAAACTTACTTTAAGATTTATTTATAAATGATTACATTAAAAGGAAAAGGAAACTGAAGACAAAAAAAAAAAAAAAAAAAAAAAAAGAGTCAAATCTGACTGTTTTAAGTTTTGAAAACTTTAACATCATGGTGAAGCTATTTTATTTTTTATTTATTTAGAGCAAATAGAATGAATCTGTAGTTTAAATATTGTACTGTAGTACCATAAGAACACTGCAGTTTAATATTATTTTTAAAAAAAAATGTTGAATTTTATTTAATTTCCAGAATAGTAAGAAATGTCTACTACAGTTTAATTTTACACTTTTTTGAAAATATGTTGAATTTTATCAGCCAATGTAATCTGAACCCACCCCACCCAAATTCATATGTTGTAATAACTTAATTAGCAAATAAATAAGTTGAATAATCATTGAAAGACACGGGTTAGGCTCAGTGAGATTGTAACTCCAGAGTATTTACATAGAAATTCACTTTATAATAAAAAATACCTGTGCATGTATTAGCACCTGTTTAAATTCTTAAAAAATTAAGTAGCATAAATAAAAAATAGAATAAAAATTAAGATAGAATATAAAAACAAAATTAATATAAATATACGATACTGTATATTTTCACAACATATTAATTATATATAAATGTAACTATGCAATGTAATTATATATTAATTTAACAACGTATTAATTTAAGATATATAACTTGAAAGAATACTATGGCTAATAATTGAAAAATAACACATATATGTATATATGGCACAAAACTTTTGATATACCATAAAGATTGAATCACAGTCATATTAATCCAGTTATATGTTTTCATAAATGAAATAATTCAAATATATATTATTATAAAAATAATACAAAAAATATAAATAAACTGTTTAACACGATATAAAATTGTAAGTACAATCTCACTTAATTAGTAAACATTAATAAGAAAGAATAGTTTTTTTTCTTTTCTTTTCAATAATATTGTGGTAAGCATTCAAAAATCATGCTAATACAGTCTGATCACATACATTCTGAGTCAGTTAAAAATACAGTGACAAATGTATCATGTATGACTAGAAATATATAAATAACATATATACATACATATATTTATTGCATAGAAAATCAATAAAAAATCACATTTTTAAAGGGAAAAGTTTTCTAAGTAAAATTTTACTAAGAACTTTGAATGTTAGAATGTAAGAATGGGTTGTAGATGCTGCCTTGAATCTAAAATATCTAAATAAGGTAGAGAAAAAAGTACCACAATTAATGTACAAGAAATTATTAACATTTTATTATATACTATTGTTATAAGCAATAGTATTTAAAAAAAACTGAGACACTAAAAAGGATTTGCATAAATATAAAGTTAGCATCAAAACATGCACTTAGTTAATATGCTATAAATGATAAATATATAACAAAAAATAAAAGCCTTATATAATAAAAAGAGCTGAGAGGTATTATTGGTTTTTGTTACTTTGATTCCCCCATTTCAAAATGCATATACTTCACAGAATATCCATAGGGAGAAAAAATAAGTATATTTCAAATTTTAAGAGTTGACAGAGAATTTGCCTAAATTAAACTGCATAAAGTTGCTTTTTTTTCTTTTTTTACGTACAATTCCATATTGACTGCAAAAATATTTTACAACAGCATCCATACTTTATTTAAAAACACTTAAGAGTTTTATAAAAATGAAACATTTAATATTTTCAAAAAAAAAATCTTAAAAGCAATTTTTGTAAAATTTACTGAAATATTTTAAACAAAGATTAATGAATTTCACCTATCAATATGGACAAATTTCACAGAGTAAGTAATTGCTATAAATTAAATATTTCTCTGGTCTTATCCTGATTTATTGAGGTCTAAATTATTAATTTTTTAAAAAAGCGTGTGTGTGTGTGTGTGTGTGTGTGTTGTGTGTGTGTGTGTGTGTGTGTGTGTGTGTGTGTGTGTGTGTGTGT
>JAPMOQ010001131.1:869307-916758 GCA_026543055.1 Argiope trifasciata | reverse complement strand
GTGTGTGTGTGTGTGTGTGTGTGTGTGTGTGTGTGTGTGTGTGTGTGCGTGTGTGTGTGTGCGTGTGTGTGTGTGCGTGTGTGTGTGTGTTTACTTTCCACATACACTACACACATAAAGTTATGTAGTAATAAAAATATACCAACATTAAACTTCGATGCTGATAATTTAATACAAATAAAGAAAATTATGATAGAGAATTACTAGAAATATTACGAGTAAAAGAAGGAAAAGAGAAGAGGAGTAAAAGAAATTCTTTAAAATATAGCATTTCTATTAAAATGCAGTATTTATACAAAGCCAAAGACATGCATGAGCTGTTTCAATACTATTATCTAAGTTATATGGCTATTAATAAAATATTTTTATCCCATATACTTCCAATATCTGTTTCTTCAGAAAATAAAAATTCAAATATGAATTTATTATTTAAATCATTCTTCAAAAATTAGATAACTTTATAGAAATTTTGTCTAACACACAACTTACATAAAAGCTTAGTAATTATATGCATTTTATAGCCTACTAATGCAGATTATTAAATAAAAATGTTAATCAAACATAGTGAGTAGGAAAACGTAAAATATTTATTCTTAAAAGTTTTTTTTTTTAAAGCTTCAAGCTTATGTAAATCAGAAAGAAGCATTGTTTTCATAACAAGAAACAAACTTCGGAAAAATGAAAATTATTTGCTCAATAGTTAAGCAGTAGTAAAATTCATACTACATTTTCTTACTTATGAAACATCATACTGTGGATTTGTGGATGTGTTAACTTCTACAATGCAAGCTAGCTGCTAAACAAATTTCCTTGACATGCTTTTTAATAAATCATGCACACATAAAAATGTTGTATTTTGAGTCAACATTGCTCTTCATGACCTCTTGTGTTAGAGAAAAAATATATTTTAAAAAAATTAGTGCCCTTTAAAGTAAATTAGTAATCCAGAAAATCATACCAGCTATGATGGAGTGCCATGGCAAAGTTACATAAGTCAGGTACGCATGTAATGCAGGAGAACTAGCTCGTCTAGATTCTTTCCAGAAGTGGTATGCTTGACCAAATCCACGCATTGTCCATAATTTATTATACGTTGTATCATCAAGTTCTAAAAAATAAAATAAAAAAATGAAAGCATGTAATTTTTTAAAAGTCTGGAATATTAAATTTTACTAGATACAATATTATTTCATATAATATTTATTAAAGTTAAAAGAGGCAGAAATTCAATCTGTAAAATATTTTGTATTTATTTTTATATAAATGGTCAGAATTTTGATACAGGTCAAGTCTCTAACTGGCAAATACAGATAATCAAATCTGGTTATATATAATACATACATAAAATCTTTAACTGAGATAATATTTATTCACATATAGTAGAAGAAGGATTTATTAGTGTCTTCTAAGAAAATCTGTAGGAAAATGTTGATTTTTTTGGTTCATTTAGTTTCATTTCAGTAATGCTTTTTAAATAAAGTCACTGATAGTTTTAGTTGGTAATTGTAGTTGTATTTCACATCACTGACCAAGGACAAGCCCAACATTAATTTATAATAAAACTCAGAGAATTTATTAAAATTTTCTGCTCAAAGCAAAAATTCCAAATAAATAAATATAATAATTATAACCAATATGAAAAACATGATATTATGTCTATTAAATCTTTAATATTTAAGTAAAACAATGCTTACTGAAATAACACAAATGAACAAACAGAAAAACATAGCAACAGAAGCTAAATTAATGATAATGTTTTAATGATACATTGTAAGCCCTGTATTTCTTAAATACCTTCTTAAAAGTTGTATATTTTAGCCAATTTAGACTTTATTAAAGTGTATATTATTCTAATATCAATGTTGACAAATGTTTGGCTGCTCCTTTAAGAAATTCTTATAAAACATTTCTGGTATATTCTTAACTAGTCTTCAGTGTTAGATAATTATCCTAGTCATTCTTTAGTGGATAAATGAGAAACAGCCCTTTTCATTCCCATTCTTTAATTTTGTTTAAATACTATTTTATGACCATTAATTTAAATTGCAATATTATATTATGCACAGAAGTTTTTATTTTAAACTTCCACTTCTTTTCAGTAGATCAAATTAAAAGATCCCAATTTTAAAAAAAAAGAAAAAAAGGATTGAAAAATGTGATTTGAAAACAATTATCAGACCTATTTTAATTTCGAAAACAAAAAAAGTAAACTAATCATGAACAGAAATTCAAACATCAAGAGAATAAACATAAGTCTTAAAATTCATAATAAATAAAACGCTACTGCTTAAAGTGGCCTTGTAATAAAGCGGTTTTTATTAATCATGAAAATTATAACTCTTAACAAAAAAATACAGTGTAAGACCAAAGCAAATATTTATTCTAAACATTTTTAGAACACATTTAATCCGAATTATTTTCTTTCCTAGTCAACTATTCCTTTCAATGTAAAAATTAAACTAAAAAATATTTTACTTCATATTTGTAAAAAATTAAATACAGGGGATTCAAAACTATGTTTATAAATATTTATTTTTTAATACAATAAATAAAATATCAAAGTATTTTTTCATGAAATGTATACATCATTATTATTATGAAATGTATACATCATTATTATTTCAATATTAGGATCCCCAATTGAATGAAATGCAACAGTCGTGTGAACCGCCAAACTTATATCTCTATCTCAGTTTAATTTTTGACTTCACACAATTGAATATTCAAACAGAAAAATGATAAATTAAGAAGCATTATCACAGAGATAATCTAAATTGTAGATCTTCCTAGGGATCTTTAATCAGCGGACTTGTCAATAACAAGTGCCCTTAGAAACAGCAACAATAGATTTTCCTAGGGAAAATCTCTATGGTCAACAACTAATAATGTATATGTTACCTTTAAAGTATGAAATCTGTTATTTTATAGAATACCTAGTTATTCCATGAAATAATTGATCGTGTCCGTTAAAGTGTGTAATATGTTATTAATTTGACACTTTAACTAGTTATTTCATAGAATAACAATCTGCAGCCCGTTAAAGTGTAAAATAATCTATATCATGTATCTCACTTTTTAGTACAAGATACATTAATGGCTAGGGATTTAAAAAATGTTCGTGTAAAACCCAGCGTGTCAACAAAAAATGTTTTTGTTTTAGAAATAATGTTTTTTGTAATTCCAAGTGTCACTTTAGTAATACTTGTTGTAGCAAATGATTTTATGGTATGTTTCCATAAATATCATTTATACACTGCATAAATTAGATAAAATGCTTCTTTTTCATTTTAATTGTCAATCATTAGTTTATTTATAGAATACCTAGTTATTTCATTTTAGATAAATTATTTATTTTACACTTTAACTGTCTCTCATTAGTTAATTTATAGAGTACTCAGTTATTCTATGAAATAATAACATATTACAAATTAAAACATATTACACACTGATTCAATTTAATAACATATTACACACTTTAACGGACATGATCAGTTGTTTCATGGAATAACTAGATATTCTATGAAATAACTGCATTATATACTTTAATGATAACATATACATTACAATGCTCTATCATCAATTTAAAAAAAATGTGATAGATTCTTTGTTAAATATATATAAATGTGAATATAATCCTTTTTTAAAGTAAAAAAACCATTTTTCAGACATCATTTATAAGGATACATATATCAATAAACTCAAAATCCATAACTTATATGAATTTTAAAAAATATTTACCTTTAGAATTTGAATCCATTTCATTTGTTCCTTCAACTGAACTTTTATCAGAGAGTTTTTTTAGATCTCGTTGAGAAAAACATGAAGCGTGACAGTTTCTTAAAACTTTTAGTCTGATAGGTTTTTTAGATAGATCAAAAATTTTTAAAGTATTGCTCTCTGAATTTTTTGGAACACGTGCTTGTGTGCTAGGATCTATGAAAATAAAAATAAAGGGGAAAAAAATAAAAAGTGCATTTTCACAACACATGCAGAAATAAGAAGTAAATCAAATTAAAATGTGCAAAATTAATTAAAAGCAAAATAATACATTCACTGACAGCATGCAAAAAAAGAAAGGAATACAATCAACTGTTTAAAAAGAAATATCCTAATAATTAAATCTAAAGTGCATTTCAATAATGCAAGCTGAAATAAATAAGTGTATCAAAGTCAAATGTTTAATATTAATTAAAAACAAATAAAGCAAACTAATCCCAGACAACATGCAAAAATAAAGCAGATAGAAAAGAATATTTTTTTTAAAAAACTCAGAAATTAAATTTATAAGGTGAATAAAACCAAACAGATAAATATGGACAAGTGATTTTTTTTTAAACAAATAAAAGCCCCGCTGCTTGAAAGATGGACAAATAATTTTGCATTTTTTTTTTTTTTTTAATTCTCTATCAGATTAATTCAGTCCACAAATACAAAAAATTTGAGTTTCTAATACAAACACATCATCAATTTTGTGTAAAATACTTAGTCAAAAGAGAAAAGGTTTTACTTTTAAAAAGAAATTTATATTTCTATAATTATTTTTGTAAAATATTATAAGTTCAAAACAGCTTAGTAAATTATCATTAAAATTTAGAGGTGCAGTTCAGCCCAAACATATCTATTTGCCAATAAAACCCAACTTTAAAATTTAGAAAATAGCAATTAATTCAACTCTCTAAATGTTTTCATATAAATTACTGAATATTTTGACAGTTCTATGATGTGAAAAGAATACTCACCATCCCTAATATCACCAGCTTCAATTTCATTAATTCCATTTGAATAATAATCAACTTCAGTTTCAGACTGAGATTTTTTAATATCTTGACGACTCTTCCAACTCCTAACATAAGTATTTAAATTAGAACTAGGATCGGACATCCGTCGTTGTAAGTATGGGCTATCCTAAATTTAAAAAGTAAAGACTAATAAGTGGAAATAAATAATAATGAATAGAAAAATGCAGAGCTAAATTCATACCTTTTATGTTAAAGACATTGTATTGTATTGCTCTACAGCATATTGTTTATTTTATAGTAACCAAATTTGCATTTATTTATACTTAGATATATATCTTGCAGCAATTTTATTAAAATCTTAATTCTAAAATTTAAGCTGAATTTTGGAATTATTCTGTGATAATTTTCAAAATATTATCCTAAAAGAATGAATTGTACAGCATTTCAAAAATTTCAAGCTTGTCATTTTAATTTTATCAAATTAGCAGCCATGTGAATTTTTGCTGAATTTCAACAATTTTTTAAAAATATTTTTTGGGCTATTTACTGAAATTAGATTATTGATCTAAAGCTCAAATCTCTTCCATTGCTCCATTAATTATAATTGCATTATTTTCTTCCATTGCTGAAGGCTAACGTAAAAAAAGAAAGAATGGCACAATTATAGTCATAACATATAAAAATTTATGATAAACTGCATATTTTTATTTTTAATAGCAGTATGATATTATGGAACTGGTCTCTATTAGGAAGATCCATGAATACAATTATCTGAGCATACATAAAGCCATTCAAGTAATGCAATTTCACAATATTATGGATTTGAAATTATATCTAAATCATTTAACTGAAATTAAAGATAACCAATAAACTCAGCAAGCAAGTATCCCCAGGTAACTAGTGCAGAATAAATTCAATTGATATTGTTATTTAGTAATTAATTACAATAAAATTTATTACAAAAATTCATTTGTTTCACAATATTATGTTTATTTGAGACAATATTTATCTCACATTTTAGGAACAATTTAGCGAGATGAAAAATTACAACCAAGAGTGAAAATTATACATTTTCAATTTAATAATATAAAAGTACTTTAATTTGGGGTTAATTAAAAATATAATAAGTTAAAAGTAAAATATAATGACAACATTAAAAATGTTATTTTCTTCAGATAAATACTATCTTTTTTTATACAAGAACATAAAAATTTGAATCCAACAATTTAAATCTAAATTGCTTCTTAGGGGAAAAGTTTAAATTTGAAACAAATAAAGTATTAAAATTTGTTAATAATTTCAAAGCATTATTAATTCATAATTTTTCTAGAGGGGATTTTCTCAAGGTACATTTCATATTTTAAACATCTACTTTTTTATATCACAAATATATATCATACTTTATTACTAAATAGGTAGAAATGAATATAATGTAAGTAGAATCAATACATAATATACATAAAAGTGAAATATTATGACATAATGGACATTATAATAAAATAAAAAATTCTTAAATCTCAAGAAGGGAATCTATTAAATTTCTAGAACTGGTTTTCTCAAGGTATATTTCATATTTTAAACATCTCCTTTTTTATATCACAAATATATATCATTATTATTAAATAGGTAGAATTGAATACAATGTAGGTAGAATCAATATATAATATGCATAAAAGAGGAATTTTATGGCATAATGGACATTATAATAAAATAATAAATTCTTAAATCTCAATTAAAGTAAAATCTATTACCTCTTCAATATCTTCCCAATCATAATCAGTAATAGAATAGCCTGGTTCAGATGTTGGTGTTTCAACACCCGATCCTTTCTGTTTAGTGACAGCCATTTCAGCATGTCCTTTTCCTGACGGTCCTCTCATACGCACAAATTCAAGCCTTTGTTGTCCTTGATACCAACCCAAAGACACCTTTTGAGCAAATTTTGAAGATAAACTAGCCTACAAACAACGAGTATATTACATGAGCATTTTATTTCAGCATTAAAAAAGTATCGAAATAATGCAGAAAAAAGACACATTTATGTTTTATGACAGGCAGATTTGTTATAAATATTTCCATGCCTTTTTCCATTAGCTATAAGTTGCACAAAAAGCATGTCATCATTTGCCGAACCAAGATAAATATATATAAATTAGCAAAATAAGAGGAAACAAAACTAATTAAGGAAACTGAACCAAAAACTATTTCGGATTCAAACAAGAGTAAAATTTAAATTTTAAATTAAAATTAAAAAAGCTATCATTGTATTTAGAGTGCATGAATGCAGCTACTACTAAAATACAGATGAATCACATAAATTAGCAATATAAGAGAATACGAAATTAATTATGGAAACAGAACCAAAAACTATTTCAAATTCGAACAAGAATAAAATTAAAAAAGCTGTCATTGTATTTATTGAGCGTGAATGTAGCTACAACTAAAATACAGATGAATCACATAAGTTAGCAACGTAAGAGAAAACAAAACTAACAGTGGAAACAGAACCTACTATATATAAATATATATAATATTATTCTGCAATCTGATTATTTTAGGACTTGATTATGCTGACACTTTTTCATAGACTTTATTTTGTAGCTAAATTTCACAAATATTATATTAGTGAATCTTGCATTTAAATTTAAAAAAGAAATTGCATTAATTAAACATATTTACTAAAACAATCAAATTTTAAGAAATTATTAACCCAGACTTTCCCCTAATTCAAATGTGCATACAATCAAAATATGGAAGCTGTTGCCAAATGGAGATTAATAAACTCAATAAGATTGTGTACCTACCTAACATGTTTTTATGCAGAAAGTTTGCTTAGTCATGGTTTTCTAAATTACTAAAACATCAAATGAACAAAGAACAAAAACTTTCAATCGGTGCCATTGATGCTATAAATACCAATCTCCTACTTCTTTCCAGTTCCATTTTAAACATCTTGTTTCTTCATTGACTAAATCCATAAAAATATTATTTAAAAATCTCCCATTTCCCAAACAATTACCTAAAATATATTGAAAAAGTTAATATAAATAAAATGCCAGATGTTAAACCTTCAGTTCCAATTTTTAAATTTTTTCTGAAAAAGTGACTAATTTCTACAAATTTCTTAAAATTCAATATTTTATGTCAGATGTTCAAAATAATTTTTTTTATAAAGACAATGTTTTTTATGTTAAGCTATGTTTTTTTTGTTCGCCCCTATGAGCATTTAAAACCACATTAAAAGGTTATATGTGAATATGTGCCAAAAAAAACAAAAAAACATCCCTATTGAGTTTTAAAATTAGAGCTTCAAGGTACATTGAGTCACTATTATGATTACTTTCATGGTTACTATTATGTGCCAACTTCAGGTACAGAAGAGCAAAAGATTCATCTAGGCAATACCAACATAGACAGATATACAAATGCCACCTTATATAAGCATAGCTAGTCATTCCTTCCTCATTTAAAAGTTTATAATATATATATATTGCATTAATAATGATAAGTATAACTATTAATAATGTCTATTTGATTATAATATATTTACAAAAAGAAACTAATTAAAATCCATACTCCTATTCTCAAATTAAGGAAAATTGATTTTTAAACCTCAGTCATAAAGTAACACAAAGTTGAATAAATGAAGCATCATTTCCAGTATTAATATAATTAAAAAAGATACTGACTTAAAAGCTAATTATATCATTTGCAGTAAAGTAAGAAAATCAAGAAAAATGCAACTTAAATGACTCGGAAAATTTTATGCAGAAATTATTTGGAGAGCTACCCTTAAAAATGTCTCATCCTTTCACTCATGGAAATTTATTATTTTAATAATGAATTTCCGTATTTCATCAAAGAGCATTATCAATAACAGCTGAAGTGAATAAAAAAATAATAAAACATTTTGATTTCTCATCACAGTTATTTCTAACTGTGGTATGATAATTTGATGAATTAATTATGACAACTATATCCATCACAACTTTAAAATAAATTTAGTTGCACAATATTATTATTAAAAATTACCAAAAAAATGCATTTATATCTTTTTCTATAAAACAATTTTAAATAGTAAGAAAAACTTACACAGATATTCTATAGCACTATCATTCATATTATTATTTAGTTGATAAACTCCTTTCTTCTATTATATTTTACTTTATTATTCAGTTAGTAAGAAAATTCTTTTAGCAAATATAAGTAAATTTAAAATCATATTCCAACATTTTACAATCAAAATGCATAAGTTCCTTTCATATTTAAAATGAAATATTACAATTAAAAAATAATAACATTACCCTAGCATCATAAACCCTTTTCACAGCTTCATAATGGATTGAGCCTAGGAATATTACGCGTTGTAAAGCACCTTCTTTATCAGCTGCTACAAGCTCGACACATACCATTTCACCATCTCTAACTAAAATATCTTCAAATACCTTTAAAAAAAGAAAGGAGAAAATTTAAACAAGCAAAAATATTATTTCTTTTTAAAAAAAGAGAGATAATTTAAGAGAATTAAGAGTACACATATTCAACTAAAATAACTTGAACAATACTGAGCAAATGGATTACTAGAAGAAAACTATTATAATTTATTCTTTAAAAAAAATTATTTTACATAAAACAAATAGGTTACTGGAAGAAAACTACTGCATCGATTAGAACATCACATTATGATGTGATATGATATATTTCTAAACTAAACTATAATGTTATATTTAAGTTATAAGACATAAAAATTAGTTACTTTTATGTTATCTGAGAACAAATGTCGCCACTGTGAATCAAATGTGAATCAAGTCGCCAAGCAAAGCAAATAACTAAACAAATAAAGCATATGGCGACAAATTTGGCACAATTCTACATTATTTGCTGAATTCTCACTGTGCCTGGCTCACACAAAAGTACCAAAATTAACATATTATAAAATAAAGAGAGTGTACATTTAGTGCTATTTATTACATTTGCAAACTGTTATAAAAAAATTCTTGTTAAATGTATCCAAAGTATGATTTACACTAAAAGAAATACATATATATTTATTTATTGAAATAATGTTCCCATTTTAAAAAATTGCAAGAGGATTTTTTTTTTTTTTAATCTTAAGATTGTACAGATGTACTACTGGTATTTGCTTCAGGACAGCAATCTCATATGATTGCCTTTCCACACTTAAGAAACTATTGCCGACTTTCATACATATCTGAAAATATCACTTTTAGATTTATAATTAGGGTCTCATTAAGATTATATACTGACAAAAAATCTACAATTTCAATGATTTAAAACAACATGTCACAGAAGAAGATTTAATTCCATCACAAATGCTATTCAACAATTTGCAAAGGATTATAACCAACTTGACAACAGCAGAGCCATTAAGCTTGTTCACATTAATCTTCATAAACTTTCAAAGGCATTTGAAAAATTATTGCCTTGAATAATAATAACATTAAGAATTAATAACTATGGTTCTCTCATGATAGAGACCACCTATATAATAAATAGACAATTTCTACATTAAATCAAATCTAATAAACAGCAGTTAAATTTTATCACTATGCACTTAGCTTTTGTTTATTTTTTCAACTTATTTACTGAAAAATATTAATTGAACTTTATAGAGTGTTCAAAATTTAGACTTAGATTAAATTTGTTTAAAACATTTATTTTTAGTAATTTTAGTTACATCAAAACATAAGGTTAAAATAATATTTAAAATTACCTACTTCATCATAATTGTCTATGGTGAAAAATATATTTGGATAGCTGATTTCTTCCATTTCACCTTTGCAGTCCATACTTCTCCTACTAGGAGATGCATAAACCCTCTAAAAATTATTTGAAACCAAAAAGCTTTAGAATATAAGTATGCATGAAAAAATAAAGTACTTATAATAACCTATATATAATTACTGCATAAATCATTTTAAATTATCTAATTATCTGCTATAAAAGTTAAAATATTAAATAATAATTGTTTCATCAAACATAAAAAGTCATTTTTCTAATGTGGAATTTTTACCCAGGCTACTGGTAGGATTTATAAAAATTAGTTTCTAAGTCATAAATATGGAGCTATTATATAATCAAGAATTAATTATTATCAGGTTTACCATTCCAAATTTTATCAAAAAATGCAATTTTGTATGTAGAAATGATTTTATTTTCAGTTTTAATTTAGAAAAATATTACTATGAGCATTACCATATTAAAATGAGCATTTAAGAAATAGATTTCAAATTACAAAACTGTATATAACATAATTTCTAATTTTAAAAAACCATTTCCTTTTAATATTTTGAATTGCACAAGCCTTCTGTTTTTGTACATAATAAAGTTTTATTATCCCTACTGAAAGTAATAACTATGATCCTTTATTCTTGAAATCATTAGAGATAGGCATTTTTTAAATGGGTACATACACACGCACAAAGAAACAAAATTTTCTTCTTTTCCCAAATTTTATGAAATCTTTATGCATCTTCCCAATTTTTTTAACCATACATAGCAACACACAATCAGATTTCTTAGTCTTTAACATGTATTTATTTTAAAAACTTATTCCCAATTGTATCATTCCTCAGACTTAAATATTCAATAATTTATTTTTCAGAGACATCATCTGAATAACTTGTACCAAACTGAATGTATAGTATAAGATGAAATACAATAGAATAACATTAAAAGAGGAAATCTTAAAATAGAAAAATGCTTTTTAAAAGGATATAATATAAAATATTACAATTTCTAATATAAAACATGATAAAACAAAAAACCCATGTAATATATAGTTATTGTTTAAAATATTAACAAACATAAAATTTCTTCAATTTTATAAAAATAAGCAATTTTGTGATAAGGATTAGGAATTGAAAGAAGATCAGTCTGCAAATAACATACACATTAAATGCTATTATGAAAACAAATTCAATTCATACAGGGATAATATAAAATTCAATTTAATAAAATTTAAGATGTAAATAATGAAAGTAATTTTAAACCATACAAAATCCTTAAATATATTTTTTCAATTCTATGATGATATTATCATTAAAAATATATAATATTAAATTAAATAAACATTATTTGTTTAAATACATAAGTGGGCTACATTTTCTTACCAATTATTTAAAATATGAAAAGAAGAAAAATAGTCTATAGTACATTTTTACTAAATGAAAAATAACTTTATGCATACCTGAGAATTCTTTTTAAGTATCTGTAATTCCTTAGGACTTGTTCTTGTACAAACAGCACAGGTAAGTGTATATTCAAACTAAAAAAGAAAAAGAAAAAAACCTATATTTATATTCATAAGAAAATTTAATTAACAATAGCATTTATGTTTACCATTTATGGTAATTTAAATTTCTAAAAAAGCTTTGTGGTTATACCTCTTGTAAAATTAAATTTAAATAAACAGTTTCTTCCCAGTCAATATCAGGATCTCGAATAGGCAGCTTTCTGGAATCCTTTCGAAATACTTCTATAGCTGTCTGAAAAGATATGGATAACAGATAATTGTTACTTCTCAGTTTGAGTTCCACAATTCCTGGAGTTTTTTCATTAATAGGAATAAAAAATTCAACTCTTCACAGAAGAGAAGTCCAGTTTAAATTTAGCTATATTTCAAATCATATGTAATATCATTTTGAAATACTTAAAATGTCTTCTCAATAACATATTCCCAAAGGAATGACTAATTTATTTTTTAAGTTAAAGGCAAATAAAGATGAACCACATAATTTACATATATCTGCAAGAATATGCACCTCTACTACAGAAACTTATATTTCATGATATTGCTTTATAGTGGAGCAATTTATCTTCTATAATCAGAGAAAATGAAAGATGATAATACAGAAAAGTGAAAGAAATCTATAGTTATATCAGTCCTGGAATAAGTATATAAAAATAATCCACATATTTTATAAAACATCAAGAATCAACAAGAGTCAAGGAAAAAAATTATTTAAAATAAAAGTTGTCCATTTTCAAAAAGTGGGATCATTAAATTACTTCCAGTGCATGGCATTTTCTTGGTTGTTTTTAATTTTTCTTTTTCTCACGAAAACCAATTGAGTGTTTATTTGTTCAATGTGTTAACATTTAGAACTATACTGCAATTTAGACATGGATACAGCAATTTGGATCAAAGAACTCGAAATGCTCCGAACCAAGCTAATTTTCAATCTAATCAAACTGCACAGCAATGAGATGTGTGAAATGAAATTGAAATGATTAGAATGTTACAATCATTTGCAATGCATCATTTTCAAGATGCTTTCAGTGTTTCACGAGTGGCTTTCAGTTACGATGCAAGATGTTTTAGTTTATAGTAATGAACTATGCAAAAAAAAGTCATACAAAGAGTAATTTTAAAGAACTATAGAAGGCCATAAAATAAAATTTTAATCTGAAAATGAAATAAAATTTAATATAGTATAAATACCTCAAACTTTGGAATATAGCGAGATCCACCTCTTTTCTCATGTTTTCGAACAAAAAACAACATATCATCTCGATCATCGCAGTGACGTAGAAAATGTTGAACAAAGAAATCAGTCCAAAACCTCGTTGGATTCAAAATAACAAATCCCGATTCTGCAAATTCATTGAAAATCATTTACAACTCATTAGTGGAAGAAAGACAGTATCTAAATTTAAATTATCATAAATTTCAAGTATAATGAAATTGTAATCAAAAGTTATAAAACAACATTATTCAAACAAAAAAAGATGCATCCGATTGTGTAACATGAAATTTGAAAATATATCTCATTATGGATAAACATAATCTTCAGAATTTACAGTTTGGTTTAATGTTTATGCAGAAATGTAAGAGAAATTCCATATGTACAGCAATTGAATTTCAACTAATGACAATTAATGAGATATAAACATAAATATGAAAAAAGAAAATATAAAATCTAATCGTAAGGAATTTTAACCTTATTCACTCTAATTTGAGTGAGAATCTCAATAAAAATGCACAAATTCTTTTGCTATTTTTGGCCAAAATATCACGTTTGGTGAAAATAATCAATACGATAATCCTTATGCAAATTTCTAAATTAAAATAAAACATAATCCTACCAAAAATTTCTGTATAGAAACTACAGTATATTTTGAGGAAGGATAATAAGCAACATAAAACTAAAAGGATTTTTTAAAATCATGAGCAATATCACATACAGAGCTTTCATTCTTTTTATTGGAAAATTCAGTTTTTCAGATGACAAAGTTTTTAATTAACAATCTAGTGAGAAATTAAAAATATCAGGAATTTTCAAATATAATTTCAATAATTTTTTATGCATATCTCACTCACAAAGAAACGACATTTTTTTCAAAATTTGAACTAACAGCCAATTATGTAGATATATATATATATATACATATATATATACAGTCGATTCCGGTTAATCGGACCACATCGGGACGCGATCATTTTGGTCCTAATATCCGATAACACGAACATGCCCTATGTTACAAGACAAGACGTGCAATACGTAACATATTAAAATGTTATTATGACCTTTATTGTGCGGCACACGCGTATGGCGAACATACAAACTAGAACTACTGTTGCTTATGAACTTTATTCATTGAAAAATAAATTACAAACAAATTCTTTGAAACTATCTACACGATACTCAGCAAGCGAAACACAATAAAAAAAGTTCTTATCAAATTCCAGTCAACGTTCGAAGAACTTACTACCAAGTTGCCCGTTCTAAGAAACAAAGTGCTTGCTCAAATCTCACTGGTTCTTTTCCCTTTCGGACCTCCTGCTGTTCACAGACGACTTGTGGCTTCTTTTTCATCTTCCCTGCCACGTTCTTTGGTCCGTTTAAATGGAATTTTGGTCCAAATAAGCGAATAATATTAGGCTTATGTACATAGGATTTGTTTCGGTTCTTTAAGATTCGGTCCGAATAAGCGGCTGGTCCGATTACTCGGTGGTCCAATTAACCGGATTCGACTGTATATATATATATATACACTTACCGCCGAAAGTCTGCTTACAAGCGATAGATGCTTGGTGTTAATGAAGCGATTCGTACTTGAATTAAATATTTCTCATTAAACTATGGATTTTTAGATACCTCAAATAAAACACATTTTAATAGTAGTCTGTAACAATCACTTGAAAGTTACAAAATATACATGCATTAAAAAAGAGAAATCACATACACCAGAAGTCAGGGTACACTTTCAAAACAGTTAAAAAATGATCATTGTTTTCAAAAATTTAGTTTCTGGTTGGATAGCCTTTTCTTTTTATGATTTCTCTCAGTCCGTTTGGCATCGATTGAATAAGTTTTGGCGTCTCTTCTGAAGTTATTTTTTCCCATTCTTCTTTCATAATAGATTTTAGCATTTCTTTGGATGTTATGTGATGTTCTCTTATTCTTCGTTCAAGCAAATCCCACAAATGTTCAATGGGATTTAGGTCTGGGGACTGGGGAGGTGTGTGCAGTTGATTTGGTACATGGTACAGAAGCCATAACCTCACAATTTGAGCCGTATGTTTTGGGTCATTGTCTTGCTGGAAAAAATAATCTTTGTTCAATCCAAGTTTCTGGGCACTTTGTTTGAGGTTTCTTTTCAATATGTTCAAGTAATCAAATTTATTCATTGTCGATTTAATAAACTTAAGATTACCAACCCCACTGCTTCCCATGCATCCCCAAACCATAACCCCTCCTCCTCCATGTTTGACAGTTGGAAGAAGATTTTCTTTATTGAGCTCTGTACCAGGTTTCCTCCCAACATATTTTCTTCCTTTTATTCCAAAAATGCAAAATTTGCTTTCATCTGAAAAAATTACCTTATTCCAGAAATTCTGAGTCTTATCCAAATGTTCTTTAGCAAACGCAATTATTTTTGCTCTGTTCACTGGGGAAATGTATGGCTTCTTCCTTGCAACCCTAGCATGAAAATCGTGTTTTTTCAAGATTCTTCGAATTGTGGTTAAACTAACTATTTTCTGAAATCTCCAAGCAACACTTTATGCTATTTTTGATGTTGACGATCGAGGATCTTTTTTTACAGACCAAATTACAAAGCGGGTCTCTTGAAGCATCAGTGCAGTTGGACGGCCAGATCTCGGTTTTGATGTCAAAACACCCGTTGATTTATAGTTGTCAATAACTTGCTGGATCGAGGAATGTGTCCTACTAACTTTCTCAGCAATTGTTCTGAGTGATTTCCCTGATTTCCAAAGATTTACTATAATCTTTCTTTCATAAACACTTATCTCTTTTCTTTTACCTGTCATGTCTTCAAGAAAAAGATCCACAGCAAAAATCGAGCCTCAGTCTTAAGAATTCAAACTTACTTCGAAATCGAGGCTTGAGGAAA
This sequence comes from Argiope trifasciata, assembly GCA_026543055.1. Classification (NCBI taxonomy): domain Eukaryota; kingdom Metazoa; phylum Arthropoda; class Arachnida; order Araneae; family Araneidae; genus Argiope; species Argiope trifasciata. Next base: position 900,640 of record JAPMOQ010001131.1, on the reverse strand, counting down.
TAAACGTACAGCAAATGATCGGAGAATGCTCTCCTTTTTTTAGTGCACGCTGACTTTTGACGAGGATTTTGGACGTCATTTGGCGAGTATTCTTACAATTTGGGACAAATTTGCTTTTTTTAAAATTAATTGAGATACATTATTTTAATGAATGAATTGGAGATGTATTGCTTTGTTCCACACATGAAATTATAGATATTTTAGTATGAATAGAGAAGAATATTCTCTGTACGCAGACTTTCGGCGGAAAGTGTATATAAAAATTCTTGTTCCTAATCTGCTAATTTAAACAATAATATTTAAGGAAATAAAATAATAAATTCTAAGATCTACAAAAGTTATTAGCCAAAAAATCTATTGTGATTAAGAAATTATATTTGTTATGGGTACCGTGCATACACTTGATGAATGAATACACTTCTCAAATTGACAAAAAAAAAAAAAAAAAAAAAAATTAAAAATAGAATGAACAAAATATCCGAAACAAAATATAATAATTTACTGAATCTGCATTGATAAAAAAGTATACTGAGGTTTTAATATATTTGCTTTCATTTAATATTTATAATTTTTTTAAAAACGTTATACTACATTTCAATTTCTCATTTATAAAAAGTAAAATTTAATGAAATGTAAAATTAAAAACTTCCAATATAATACAAATGATTTTAATGAAATGTTTAGTCATTTTACAAACAAATGACTATTGTTTAAATTTAAAAGAAACATAAAAAAAAGTTTTATAATTCAATAGAAATCTTCGACGGGAATTTATGTGCGCTATTCTACTTTAAGAAACTCTTCTGTATCAATTATGGCGCATTAATTGAAAACCCTTAGATAACAAGTATAATTTAAAAATGACTCATTTAGTTCTCTTAGTCATCAGACTTGAAAGCATGCAAAAAGCTTCAGGCTGTATGTAAGATTAAAACAAATAATAAATCAAATACTTGCCTTCCCTAGCATATTGAGCTATTTCTCTAGTTCTGTGGTAAGATATTTCACTCAACATTTGTTCTAATACACTAGGGACATGATCTGAAGAATAGACGTTGGCAAAAGCCATGTTTCCAGGACAAAAATAAACACGAAATAATAACAAACAAAAACAACAAAGACTATTTTCACTCATTTCAATTCAGATCATTCCTGCATGAAATAGCTTATAGAATTGATTTTGCAAATGTGGCTAACTACTAGCTTGAATACAAGATTTATCTTTTTCTGAATATTTGTAAAAAGGGAGATTGTTTTGAATAGTTATTGGATATATAATTTTGGGGATAAGGTTGAGATTTTAATCCCTAAAACATCATTGTCTCTAGACGAGTGTAATACTGTCCCTGGCTCCTTATATCCTGCATTTCGTTAACATTTGAAATAATGAAATAATGATCAGAAGCGCGGGAGAAAAATATTGATGCCTTACATCAGTCTATTCTGTTATCAGAACAAAATATAAAAATATAGCTTACTTCTAACTTCACAGTTAACAGTAGTTCTCCACCCACTGAATTATTTTTAGAAGGCATGGACAGCAGTTATATTTGCCAAAACATATTTGTGTCACTTGAGTAGATGTTAAAATCAAGAAATTTCAAATACTTTTGTTACTCTTGGTGATAGGTAGGATTGAACTCGGGACCTTATGGTTGGTAGGCAGATAACACGACCACAAGACTAAAAGTGATCACTCAATCTTGTGAATGTTATTTGGCTTATGATGCTTCCACTACAATACTCCCCCTCCACTGAGAGGTGCGATGAATGATATTTTTGTTTCTGTTTTAGTGGAAATCTTATTGGCTGTTGATTTTTTTTAATGCGTCTTAACCATTTTTTTTTTTTTTTTGGCTGATTATTCATCAGCTATATTTTATTTTTTATTTATTGGCTGATTATTTATGTCTTTTTTTTAGTGATTATTTATCAGTCTGTTTTATTTTTTGGTGATTGCTTATCAGTCTTTTTTTATTCGCTGATTATTTATCACTCTTTTTTTCACTTGCTGATTATTTTGAAAAAAAAGGTGTTCCGCTAATTTGTAACATTGTAATACCATCAATTAATTTGCGATTTTTAGAATCCACTAAAAGGTTAAAATTTGAAAGAAAATTCATATATATTAATGGATGGTCGACATATGCAATTACAAAGGGCCAAGTGAAAAGTCAACTGAGACCAAGATTAAGTTTTAATAGTTTTTGGCCATATGTTTTGATTTTCGTACCATTCGCAGCAAACAGTTCCAGTTTTGAAATGTTCCTTCTATCTAAAGCTGCTGACAGAATGACGGATATTTCAGCCCCGGTGTCTATTAAAAATTGAGCCACTGATTCCTTTCGCTGATAGAGAGACGAGACAGCCCCCCCCCCTTTGCCCCTCCGTCGTCGATGAGAGACGGGGTTCTAGTTTTCCATGTTGAATGGCAGCGATCCTGATGAGAAATTACATTGTTGCTTGCACTTAAATGATTTATCGCCAAATTTTCCGAGATAGTAGCAGATATCACCAGGCCTGTAAATGCCTTATCGCACTGCGAAATATCGTCTATACTGTCCGTCAGCTATTTTCCATTTCTACCCTCAAAAATCGGTCGAGCAAGTTTCATAATCGACAACTTTTTCTAACCAGTTGGACAATGACGTCGGAAATATTGTCCGCAAACAAAATTCAAACAATCATGTGAAACTTTGAAATGACGTTACACAAGTGACGTCACTTTCGTTGTCGTTTGCTGACTGAAAGTGCCGACGATATTTTGCCGTGTGATAAGGTCTTAACACTCATTCTTGCGACAGCGGCAACATCAGCTTTCGTTTCTGTACTTTCAGTTCCGTTACCCATCGTAAAACAATCCATAAGAATCGCGTCCTTGTCACCAATGTTGCTATTGGCGATTTGTAGGATCGAACTCGGAACCTTATGGTTAGTAAGCAGTACAGTAGTTAGTAGGCACCACAAGACTGAAAGTGATCACTCAGTCTTATAGAAGTTACCTGACTTATAAAGCTTCCACTCCAACGTTCTTCAAATTTCTTGACCAAAAATAGGTTTTTTTTTTTTTTTTTTTTTTTTTTTTTTTGCAATGCTTTAGAGGACATGAGCTAAATCTTGTATGCATGCTGGTTGTTGACTACATTTGCGTAATCAAATCAATTCAACAAGCTCTTTGAAACAGGAACGATCTGAATTAAAATGAATAAAAATAGTCTTTGTTTGTTATTTCGTGTTAATTTTTTTTCTCTGGTAACTTACTCTTCCTAACGTCTATTCTCCAGATCACATGCCTAGCTTATTGAAACAAATGTGTGAAATGTTCTGCCACATAACTAGAGAAATGCCTCAATATGCTAGGAAAGGCAAGTATTCGATTTATTGTTTATATTAATCTTACATACAGCTTGAAACTTTTTGCATGCTTTCAAGCCTGATGACTAAGTGAACTGAATGAGTCATTCTAAAATAATGCTTTTACTCTAAATCTTTTCAATTAATTTGACATCATCGATACAAAAAAAAGTTCCTTTAAGGGCCGCGGTAGCCCGGTTGGTAGAGCATCAGTCTCGCAACCGAAAGGTAGCGAGTTCTGTCCTTGTCTCAGCCAAAGATCACCGTGTTGGCTAACGGTAGTTGAGCCACGTTAAATATGTCGTGACTACAAAGTCCTCTAAGTTCCCATAACAAATTATACCTTTGGGGGTTACTAAATCAGGGATGAGTCGGTTTCTGATTTGAATAAAAATTCTGACTTGCAGATGGATGAATGAGTTCGACCGTCCCATAAAAAGCGTTGTGCCGTGTGTTTTCGAGCAAAGTCGTACTTTCACCTGAACGGTGCCCGTTATCAACGAAAGGTGCCCACTTCTGCCTTCATTCGAAAGAGCTCCGCTCATTCGGGCTTGGTATGACCAAGTGGCATTAGACCCACCACCACAAAATTTGTTATCATATGCTACAGCTACTTTACTTTAATTGCACAAGAAGTGAAGATCATTTTACTGGAAGGCGTTAATAAAGATGCAAGCAATAAAACAGCAATAGGGATTTCTTAAAACAATTCAGATATTTTCCTAATTCCTGAGGAAGAGCAAAACTCACCTAAAAAACATGGAAAGTAAATTAAGATAAAGGTCCCAGAAATTTCAGGATAAAGAAAAAGTGACATCCAATATAAGTTAATTTTGAATGCAACATGGTTCGAACTATCTCATTTATTCATGTGAAAAATGATTGGTTATTGCTAAGCTGAGAAGGAGTGTAAAATGTTTAATCTACTAAGAGGTTTCTTGTAATTGGTAAAATTTTGGAAAAAGCTTGCAGATGAAAATTTTCTTAGATATGGAAATTTTCTGCATTTCTGAGTATTCCAAGGAACCATTTTTTACCAAAGATGTACAAGGAAGGATATAAGAAAATTTTGATTTTATATAGTGGAACACTGAATAATTCTCTCTAGAATTAGATGGCAAGCATAAATAACTCATAAAAGTAAATTAACCATTTATTAACACAGCATGAATGTTCTTTCCAAAACATTCTCGCATTCTTCTAATTAACACATTGACAGTCACAGCAATTTTCACAAATCTGGCCTAAAATGACATTAATTTGAACTAATTTTTATAATTATATTTTTTGTTTGCTTTTTAATAAATTTTGTGTTTATGCAAGTCAGTATTGATTTTTTTGTTCTTTTCTCAGAAGCCATCTATTGATATTAACACAGATATACTTCAAGTTTATTTGTAGCTGCACAAAAATGGCAAGTGAACATAGAGCGAGATAACTCATAGTTGGCTTCCTAGAAAAGAACGCAATCTACTAGTTATTTCGTAGTTGGCAGTCAACGTGTTAATTGTTATCCTATAGAATGCCTCCCAGAGCATTGGCATACAGTAGTTACAAAATATAAACCTTTGAAGTTAATCTTGCATTTTTATTGAATCCAACTTACATCCTTGACATGTTTTGGCAATTTATCCATTGCACACCATTAATAGCATTTGAAAACCGAATTTGTGTTTTAGACGCATTTTCATCAATTGAACGAAACAAAAATTTGGTACAAAGCTACACTTGTAGTTGCAAAACTCCTTACCAGATTTTGTATAGTTAATTCTGTGTTCTTGAACTATCGTGTTTAAATGCTTTCGAAACCAGAAGGGACAGAATACTGCAGAAGGTCAAGTCCTCATTGAATCTGTCTCAAAATTTAAAAATTATATGCAATCCTGGCACATTAGAATGTCCTGTATATGAAATGCCAGGATGGTAAGATATGGATAATTATTTGAAAAATGTCCAATGATAGTAATGATGCTCATGCTGCGAGAATTTAGAAATTATGTGCAATCCTGGCACATAAGAATGCCCTGTATATCAAATGCTAGGATGGCAAGATATGGATAATTATTTGAAAAATGTCCAATGCCAGTAATGAAACTCATACTGTGAGAATTTAGAAATTATGTGCAATCCTGGCACATAAGAATGCCCTGTATATCAAATGCTAGGATGGTAAAATATGGATAATTATTTGAGAAATGTCCAATGCCTGTAATGATGCTCATGCTGTGAAGAAACTTGCATATTAATCTGCTTTCATTCAACAGAAATTTGACATGGATCATGTATAGTTGAATAATTACAAATTCTTTAGAGTATTATTGCTTTAGAATATTTTTATTTAGGAATTCAGCTTTTTAGAATTGAAAAGTAAAACAAAAAATTTATTTCAAAGAAGAGAGAGAGAAAAAACAACAACAAAACACTCATAAATAATTTTATTCACATATAGAAAACTAAAAACAGTAGTCTACAATTGTGCCAACAATTAGAGACAGAGTCAAACATAAATGAACACAAAGATGTGTGTAAATATATTATACACACACATACATTTGTATATTAATAGGAACACAAGGCAGCTGTTTTAATAAATCCATTAACTATCTTGATCTGTAAATCTTTCAATGGGAAGATCTGGTAATGGGTGAGTCTGAGGTTCTCCACCAGCAAAATAGTTTTCAATTTCTTCCAAAGTTTTCCCTTTTGTTTCCGGAATAAAAATTAGAGTGAAAAAGCAAGTAAGCAAGCAAAAGACTGAATAAATCCAATAAGCCCCAAAGTCACCCACAGCAGCTTCAATTTGAAGAAAATTCTTGGTAATAATAAAAACAAAAGTCCAAGAGAATGCAGTGCCCAATCCACAAACAAGTCCTCTAACTCTGATAGGGGACATTTCAGACATCATTAGCCATGGGATTGGTCCAAGGCCAATTGAAAATCCAGCAATATAAACAATCAAGCATGCTAAAGGAATCCATCCAAATGTTTCTTTCAAATAAGGGTCTCGTGCACTAAAAAGTAAATACACACTCATTGCATTTAAAGAAATGAAAGTGACAAAACCTGAAATATACAAAGATATTTTTCGGCCAATTATATCCACGGTGTATGAAGTAACGGCAGTAGAAAAGAACATAACAAGAGCCACCCATAAATTGCCCGTCATGGGATCCACGGAGCTTTTTGCCTCCTTAAATATTGATACAGTATAATAAAGTATAGCATTTGAGCCGGAGAACTGCTGAAAAAACATGAGCGCAATAGAAAGAAATGCTGGTTTATAACAAGTAGGATGCCATATTTCTTGCACTGTTAATGAATTTCTAGTTGAAACAGTTAGGCTTTCACTTAAAAGTTCATTCACAGATGGATCATTTGTATTGCCATACAAGAAATTAACAGCGTGCACAGCATCAGCTTGCTCGTTATGCATCACAAGCCATCGTGGAGATTCAGGAAAAGGAAGCAAACACAAAAGAGCCACAATTGCAAGCACAGAACCAGCAATTGCAACCCAATTCCAAGGAAGGAAATGACCAAGTATTGAGGATAACACTAATCCAAAACAAATGAACAGTTGAAATAATGTTCCTAGGTTGCCTCTTTTTTCTGGAGTAGACATTTCAATAACATACATTGGTGTAACAACACAAATTAATCCAATACATATACCAGTAATGAATCGGCCAAGGTACACAAATGTAAGAGTAGAAGCATATGCAATACAGAGCCATCCTCCAACGAGAAACAAGGATTGGTATAACAGGACACCTTTTCTGCCTATTTTATTAGACAGATAACCTACAGGGGGAAAATTAATTATTAATAATTAAAAAATAAATTATTTTTTAAAAGGAACCAAATATGAGATAAATATTAAATACAATAGTATGTACCAAATATTAAAGATCTATATGAAAAACATATGGAAGTTGATCATTTAATATATATATTTTTTTAAGTAGTGCAACTTTTAACATGAAATTTAGAGACACTCTGATCCATTTTTTTTCCAGAAATTTAGTGAAATAAGAATTACGTTTCCATGATACTTTCTTATGCTCTGTTTAACCCTTTTAATAGTTTCATTTTTTTCCAGAATTCAGTCCACAAAAATTATACTTTTAATTGCATTTCTTCCGATACAAAACAATTGGGGGAAAAACACGCTTTTGAATCAATCAGAATAGAAAACAATATAGACTGCAAATTGTCATTTACTGGATAATTATTGCCATCTATACAAATAGTTTTTAATTAAATGCATTCAATTCACTAAATATCCTATTATTTTACTCGTTTCTTTCAAAGATGTAGGTAAACCTATGAACAATATTTAAAAAATTTTTTAAGAATAACATACTTCCCACAGACAACTATAGACATGATTCACATGATTGCCAAATACATATTAATTTTGGCATAACATATTTGAGCAAATTATTTTGATGCTATAATCTTTATCAAAACTTTAGAAATAATCAAAATACTTTATTTAATATATTGCTAATTATTCTTTTTTTTCAGTTACAGTTAAATTTAAGAGAATTATGTTAAACTTTTTCATAAGGAACACAAACTTTGTAATACAGCAGCATTAATTTTATCATGATCATATTGAGAAAAAAAAAGGAGAAAAATAATTTATAATTTAAAATAAAATACTCATTTTATAAACATTTTTTGATGCTCATAGTTATTGAGCACATGCTGAACATGTGTACAAAAAAAGTTAAATTTAAAATATGAAACAAATATGCAAGCAGTCCTTAGATCAATACTAATCAAACGTAACTAACTTTTGACACTATTTAAAACTTTTATTAAAAACATCATCATATTCCTTTATAATTAGATACATGAAAATGATAAAAATTTTAAAGAAAAGTTAATGATTAATGAATTAAGGAAATAAATTTCTAATTTTCAAAATTAAAAAATCTGGCAGCAAACTTCCAAATAAAGGTTTTAATTCATTTAAAGGCTCCAACACAACAAACTGATGCTATTAAAAATAACATATTTTACAAATATATCCTATTTCATAGTTCTCAAAAGTTAAAAAGAAAATTAACATCAAATCATGCATAATTTAAAGCAGAAATTAATATTCATTAATTTGTCTAATAAAATAAATTATTAAACTAATTGATTATTAACATTAAATATTTAAAAATACAAATTAAAATGATAATTTACAAAATTTTAAACAAGATCTTACATAAACTAAATACAGTAGTATTATTTAAAATAAACCTAATTACAATTATTTAAATGGATTTCTTTTGTAACTTATTGATAAATACTCTTTAATACAATTCTGTATAAAATGATATTTACTGTTTTATACATTAATGCTACAAGTACTTTCATATTTTTTTGCTAATTAGAAATTTTATTATTTAAATTTGAAATTACAATAAATATTTCCTGAGCAAAATATCATCAAGATTAAACTAAGAATATCTACATTTTACAAGAAAAAGGAGCTCCTTATCTTTATCACATATCTTTATGTTTCAGAGATAAAATAAACATAAGGACTACATTACTGTTACTAGAATTGATACAATATTCAATACAATACACAATATTCAGCAATATACCTTTCTACTACTACAAAAGCTACAAAAATATATCATTTGAAACAACATTTATGTATAAAATCAGCAAAAAATCTGCAGGTTTAATGACATACAGTTACTAAACATTCAAGAATTTATTTAGAATTTCAATTTAGGCTAAAAATACTTTAATGTGGATTTGGTTTTTATCCTTCAAGATTTCATTAATTCTTTCAGTTTTTCTTAATTCTAAAAAAAAAACATGTATGAAAAATCAATTGCAGTCCTCCTACATACAAATAAATGAAAAAAATCTACCTAAATGAAAAAATTCATAAATTGTAATAAGAACTGAAATCCATAAATTGTTTTTAATACTTAATATCAAAAAAAAATTATTAAAATGTCGAACATTTAATATCAAAACTTGCAATTTTTACATTACTAGTTGTGAAGACCTATAACAACAGATAAGTTCTTTTACATATTCCATTATGGTACTCATATAGTTTAATGTCTAGAAAGTTATTATCAATTAGACACATAATTATATATAAAAAAATTCCTTGGTGAATGACAAACTATATTGAAATATTAAAGTTTAAATAATATAATTAACAGAAAGGCTAAATTACCTGCTATTGCTCCACCAATAACGGCACCAAAAGGGAGGCAACTACCAATCCATGATACTTCATCATCATCAGGATCAAGTTTACCATTTTTCATACTTTCAGTGGCAGTAGAGGAATATGTTGAAGCTAGCCCAACTGAGATGGCATTCAGTAGAACTGCACTTGTGGCATAACGCATTTTACGATTTGTCATCTTGAAGTCTGCAAATTATTTTAAATAAAATAATGTACACAAGAAAGTAATTTTTGGCAAGAACAGCAATTCATATATATATATATATATATATCATCAAATTGTTAATTTTTCATCATTTTTTGAATTTTATACATATGATAATAAATTTTTAATTTGTTAGAATATATATAAAATGATCATTTATAACGGATTTATTCAAGGAGGTCAAAAATCATTAATGTATTGTTAAGAAATTCAACTTAAGAAAAAGTGTTTTAAATTATATTTAAAACAAAAACTTGAAAGTTCATTGAGAAAAACTTCCATCAAATTGATTTTCCATTATATAGAATTTTTTTAAGGTGAAAAATAATTTTTTATAGCAATTATTTCAGAAATCTGATCAAAATAAACAGAAGTTTACTACTTTATAATTAATATTGTAAAACAATTACCATTTAGTTAAAATCCCCTTTTTATGGATATTTCAACCAAACTGACAGATCAAGATTTAACAGTATATCTAATTAGACCGAAAGTCTTATTATTAAAAAAAAAACATTATTTAAAGTATATGCATTTTTATACAAAAATAATAATATTTATTTATAATTCCACAGATATCAAGCAATCTGCAGATTTCTCCTTATTAAATTCTCATATTATTAAAAACCAATTAAGGAAAAATATGATTTTTTAAAACTAAATAATACATCGAATACTTTCATTATGTATTAAATGCATGAAAATATGTACTGAATTATTATTAATGGTAGAATTATCAAACAATCGACAAAATTAGTAAAAAGCGACATTAGTTTGAACCTATTTCCTTATTATTCCAAATTTTATAAGAAATATCATCATTCCATTTTGTAAAAGATGATTCGATGTGGCATTAGAAATATAAAATCAAGAAGTAATTTTGACGACTCAGAAGGAACAATATATTTATTTATTTGACATTAAATTGCAAAAAAAAAAAAAAAATCTGTAAGTACGAAAAAAAATTGTATTCGTAGAAAATAAAACAAAGAACAAATGAAATTTTTATTTTACGTAAGAATTCAATGTTCATCTCATAAATGACATATCTAAACAATTAACATCAGAGTACAACATAAGAAATATACTACTAAACAAAAAACATCGACCTAGATCAAATCATACTAAAATACATTTCACACATCACTTACCGTCCTTTGGTAAATATTTATTTAAAAACTATTGCGAAATGTTACGCAAAGTGACTTTTTTGTACTTCTTTTCAATAATGACAATGAGTCATCGAAGTATCATTTCTGATCCATAATCTGTCTCTTTCATAAAAAAATTATGTCGTATAATAATCAATATGTCAAAATTTAAAAAATGACAATTATGCTAAAGAAGTTATAATTATAAAAATGCAACACTAAAATTTACAATGGTGGGACACTGACAAGATGCACGACACGATTGTTTGGATGCAGAAATACCAAAATAATCTCAAAATATTACGGTTTGAGCGAGTCCGATTTCCAGAAGCGTCTAGGGGCTGGAAAAAAATTTTGCTCCGAGGGAAAAAGAGGGGAAATTTTGAGCGGGGAAAATATTCCGATTATATGTTCAGTACGTATATCCTCAATGGTCGAAATAGTTGTATATGTTTTTTGGGAGCTGAAAGATTGTTTTTAACGCATTTCAAATTTATTTATTAATAAATGCAATTATAGCGTGCATATAAAAAAGTATCTTTCAATCAAATACGAATGTAATTATTTTATGAAATATTGTTTAATATGTTTGTAAGAATTGCAAGTTGCACAGGATACACATATTTTAAATCCTGTACAGCTCATCATACTTTTCTGTTTATGAACCTGTTTATATCATTTAAGAAGTTATAGGATTAGGTGTTAATTCTAGATATTTATTTTTGCTAAGAAAATAACATTTTATGAAATACTCGTATGTATTTTTTTTCAGATTATCATGCATGTAAGTTACATTTAGATAGTCTTACTTTATTTAACGGAAATATATTGCCTATATATTTTTACTAAGTGTACCCATGTTGACAATAAATCTAATACGCACAGCTATTTAAATATTTTTTTTAAAAAAAGCATTTCATTGGCAATTGATGTAAAGATGCTCAAAAGATTATCCTCAGTTGTGTAAATAAATTGCACATCAAACTGGGGATTAAATTAATGTCTTGTATTTAGCTTGATAAAAATCTTGAATTTGATTTTTTAAGATTTTAAAATTTATATTTATGAAATATTATAAAAATTATTCCAGGTTTTAATTTTTCTGAAGCCCAATAAAAAGGTTTTTTATTACAGGATTTTTCCCATGTAAAATTTTTAAAGAAAATAAATGCTTTATATTTAATGGGAATGTATATTTAAAATTATGGATCTTTTTATTCTGTAATGGCTATGACTTCATAATATGCTGAAAAGAAGAGCTCTGCCAATATTTTTATGTATTCTGAAAGAAAATATTTATATTACAGTTTGTATATTTCATTATATCTGAAAATTTTTGAGATAAATCTTATTTCATTTTTGAAAGCATTAACATCTTTGGACAAGACGAGGACAGAAACCACGACCTTTCGGTTACGAGACTGACGCTCTACCAACTAGAGATGCATAATCCACGATTTTTTCAATAACAAATAATTTTTCTATTGTTATTTTTAAATATTTGTTCCAAATATCAGTTATTTCAATCATATTATGAATTAAAAATTATTAATTAGTATTAAATATTAAATTTGATAATTTTAATTAATATTTAATTTACTAATTTAAGTAATGTGTGATTGAATTAATTTATCTATTTCAGCTTGTTATTTTAATTGGATTTTTTTTCGTAACTTTTTACTTAATTTATTTATTGAAGTAAATCATTTTCTAAAAAGGTTGAATTAAAAATATGTCATTTCTTTAAAATGTTTACTAAATTCTATATTCTGCCAATAGATTTCGCCAGCAGAGACCACAATAAACGTAATCACAACGTTACGTCACAAGCAGTTAAAAATTATCTATAGTGCATTGCAAAATGAGAATATTGGAAAGTGAAGGTCAATAACGGTATTTCGCCCTTTCCTGTGATTCACAGGAAAGGGCGATATTAACGTTCCGCTGAAATTTCAGTGATATGCAATTCAACTATCCGATAATTCCAAGAATAACGGGTCCGTTCACTTGTAAGCTCACTCTCAGATTTCACTTTCTCCCTCTAAGCGTTAAGGGAAGGAACCCTCAAAGATTATACCCCCGATGGTTCAAGGACACAAAGAAGAATGTTTTGTGTTTCAGGGATTTTCCATCCACCTCCTGGAGAGTCGGAATCAGTCTATACTCCTTTTCTTTAGCCGAATTTCACCGATTGGAGAATTTTCAGGGGGGCTGCAAATTCCCCCCACCTTTACCCTCTTACGGTTTTCAGAGATGTCTTCTCAGGCCGCTAAAATTTTGATAGTGCAATGTCATTACAAGGAGTTATACATTTGCAGTTTTAGATAGGCAGCAATCTGCGATTCTTTTTATTCCTCTTCCTCTTACAGACTGTAAACTGGCCTGGTTGAAGTTAAATCCGTAGGGACCAAACGTCCATCAACTGGTGTAGTGCAGAAGTTGGACGGGTTGCTAGCTCATGTACCATCCAGATTCCTAAATAATAATTCAATTATTAGTCAATAAAAAATGTTGACTGGATTTTTGTCTTGATGTTGTCAAGTTCTTCGGCAAAGAGAAGCATGCATCATCAATCTAAAATTCCAAAATGTAATAAATTGACGAAATCAACACAATGATTGAAGGTGGGGCATTATATTCTAGTTTATCTCCATAACACTGAACTTACCAGTTCTTAATACATTACCTATTTCTACCATAGCCTGCCAAAAACCAAATATTGCATCTGTAAGATTTTTTTTCAGTATTTTTTTATTCGTGTTCTGGAAGCCGAACTGAGTAGACGTGTCTTTCTCAGCTCCTGACAAACCTCCGAATACCGTACTGATAGTTAGAAGTCCCGTCCCTTTTAGGCCTAGCCGGGAGAGGGAAGATGGATGACAATACGATGTCAGACAATGACGAGGGTATTCCCGAGGTGATCCCCCCCTACGATTAGAGCATTTCTTAGAACAGATAAGAGACTCCAAGCCAGGATTGAAGATACGCTTGAAAAGATTGAATTTGCAGGCTCCTCAAGTGATGGGGAAGTGAAAGTGGAGATAGCTGAATTATTGCTGAAGATGGTCATCGAAATGGGTGAATGGCAAACTTTTTTGTTGAGCGTCCCCCCAAATATTCTGGATAAAAATTTCTTTAACGAAAAGTGCGCGGAAATTAAAAATAGATTAGAAAAAGCAGGAATCAACGTTAAGAGACTATTTAAATTAATTGAAAAAGAAGTGGCTGCCCCAGGTAGTACTAGAGAAAAATACTTGAAGGAGGATACACCTAGGGAAATTAAAAGCGGTGTTAAAATAAACAAACCAACCCAAGTAATTAAAAACAATAAGGAACCAAATGCTAATGGGAAGATAAAATGGATGTAGCAATCCCGCACGGAAAAGGATCCAAAGATAATGATGATTTTCAATTTCCCAAAAGCAAGCGAAACAACAAAACAATTAACGACTCCCCCCCCTAATAAAAAAGCCGTAGTTGTCGAACCAGTCAAAACTAACAACAAATTTGAGGCACTAAACTCGGTAAAAAATAACGAAGATAATAACGAAAGTAGGGCCACTATCCCACCTATCATGTTAAGGAAAAGCGCGGAAATTAGCGAAATTTTGAAAAAACTAAACACTGAACTCCAAATCATCTGTAAGGCTAAAGGTGCAGGAGAATTTGTTAAAGTTTTTGCTGAAACAGCTGCTGATGTCAGGAAAATAACAAAAAATTTCGATGAACAAGAGTACGAATATTTTGTAATAGCCGAAAGAGCAGAAAAACCAATCAAAGTTGTGATCAAGGGCTTGCCCATTAATACTGATTTAGATTAAATAAAAACAGAACTCACTGATAGAGGATTTCGAATGGACAGAGTAAACCAACTAAAAAGATACAAAACTAAGGACCCCCTTCCAATATTTCAGATACACCTGTTTAAATCGAATAACATTCAGGACATATACAAACTAAGTAACCTAATGTATTTCATCGTCAAAGTTGTAAAATACGTAACAAACCACAGCTATCAATGCTTCAACTGCCAATTATGGAACCACGGATCCAAGGGCTGCAAATTAAAATCCCGTTGCGCAATCTGCGCCGGAGAACACGTAACTAGGGGATGCTCAAACAGGGGAAAAAATGAAATCCCAGCGCCAACTGTGGGGGACCCCACACAGCAAGCTACAAAGGATGCCCCAAATACCCCAAGATTAACAAAACACTTAGACCAGGGCTAAGCTACGCAGAAGCGATAAGGAGTAAAAACATTCCCAGCGAAAGTAATAAACGAGTAGAAAGGCTAGAACCACCCCCGAACTCCCCCCAAGTGAGGGAGACCACAAGAGATAACAAACGTGCAAAGGAAACAAGCCCAGCGCTCCCCCCCCCCGAAGGCGACATAAACGATGTTCTGGCTCTAGCCGGGGAACTAAACAAAATTTTTAGTGTAATTAAAAACATACCAAGTACTCTGGAAGCTATGAAAAAAGCAGACAACGTCTGGGACAAATTGATGGGGCTTGTTGAAGCGGTCAACCACCCCCCCATAAAACACAAAAACAACGATGTCACCACCAACCTTAACCTGATCTGCCTTTTCGCCAAAACCTGACGTGAATCCCCGCCCGCCATAGACCAATGCAATAATTAGGAAGAATTTACAAAATAGTTTATTTTAATTTTTTTTCCTTTCTCTTTTCTTTTATCTTTCTCATATCCATTTTAAACGCAACTTTTTTAGCAATCAGGCTATCCTGATTTAACCTCTCCCCACCCACTGATAAAATTTATGCTCGACAAATTTGTTTGTCATTTATATTCATTTCAGCTGAACGAGAGATTAAAGACCCTCGAGCCTAGGCGCTCTCCAAAACCCCCCACATCATTGGTCATTGGTCTGTAAGATTTTTGGCGAAAATGGAAAGAACGGAGAGCCTCTTAAGCATCGAACATATCTTATGTTCTGAAATTAAATAAAATCGGAGAAATCAATACCATGATTGAAGTTGGTGAATTGTATTCTAGTTTTTCTCTTTAATTCTAAACATACCAAAACTTACTCAATACCTTTTGTTTTTTTTTATCTATCCCTGGTCAATGACAAAACTTTACTTGTCCTGATTGAATGAATGAAATATGAAGGCTAAAAAACAAAAACAAAAAAACCCCAATTAACTTCATTATAATTAAATAAAACTGTATATGGCCATTTTCTGTACATTATAAAAGCAAAGTTTAAGAATTTTTTATTCACTGCTTATGGCATTTTATGCATATGCAAGGTATTTTCATTTTACTTTTCGGCAAACAAATTTAGAATTTACTTAAATTGATGATTGTACTTTTGTTACAATATCCTGTTTAACAAGGCTTGCGTAATTAAAAAGACTTAGACATTCATCATTTACTTTATTATTATTATTATTATTGCTTGTTCACAGGCTTTTCGAAATTTGGTGGCAAGTTCTATTGCTCAATGAAGTAAAAAATCTTGTTTGGAGATATTTTTATCTGTCGCTTGCTTGTACAAAATCCAGGCCCCTATGCTAGCTAAATCAAGAATATTGAAAAATACTTGGAGAGGCAGTCTGCAGGATTTAGATTTTGTGTCTTGTTCCTTTTCCTTGTTGTGTCCTTACCATTTGATAGGTCATGTCTATACTAAATTTTATTTTATTGTAATACGTTACGGTCTCAGGAAAACATTTGGTATTTTTAAAAAATATTTTGCTGATTAATATTTTGAACTAAGTAAAAAGTATTATTATTATTATTTACATTTATAAACTATCAAAATACAATTATCTTTTGTGAAAATTTTCCAGGTAAAGCTTTAAATATCATCTTTCATTTGTCTTGAGTGAACCATTGTTTTATTTTTATTTACCTATTGCTAAATGTTGATTGAATACAATACGTTGAATATGCATTACATCATAATTTCTGAATCGATATCCTTATAAAGCAATAAATTGTTCTTTCGGTTAAATGACTGGATTTTTTTTAGCTATTAACAATTACACAAATTAAACAAAATAAAAAATAATAGAATGTTAACTAAATAAGTAGACAGTATACACATTTCTGTATATAATTAGAAAAAGTCATGAAGTTGAATATGCAAAAGCAAAAAGATGGTAAGTTTATTTACCCTGCAAATGTTCATAATAATCTATTTGACCAGTTATGTTATGCTTAGAGTTAAATTTTAAAGGAAATAGTTTACAACAATGGATATAAATGATTAAGTTGAGTAAATTTCTTTTTAAAAATTATAATTTTGAAAAGTCAAGTACCATCGAGGCAGTTTATCAAATAAAAATATATCATGTCAGCAGTAACATATAAGGAAACATTAAACTTTCTCGTCAGTTAGTTGTCCGTTCAAACCTGATTATCCTGAGGATTTATTATATACAGAAGGTGCTTTCATCGTTCAAATTTATGGGGTAGATTACAAGTAAATGTCAATTATTAGAATAAAGTATGATGATGTAAATGTAAATCGATAGAGTTTGTGATGCAGAGCCTGACTGAGGCATGTCATACGGGTCAGTTGCTCCTGAAGTTCACGAAGAAGGGACCCCCAAATCAAATGAAAATTTTATTTAACGCTATTTATTGGGGTTTTAGGTTCTAATTAATTTTCTGCTTATATATCTATAATGCAGTGAATAATTTATATATCTCCATAGAGTTCGGTTCTTCATTACTGAAGTAGTGAAACAGTGAGAGTGGGAGGGGGCATAAAAGGTCCCAATTAGGATAAGTCGGGCACTGGTGTGACGAATGACTTCTACTTACGTCCGATTGACAAATCTAACCCATTACTGATTGATACTGGAGAAGTACGTTTCCTGGAAAGGTCATCACTCGACTTTAGTCATAGGAGGACAGAATTGGTACAATGGTTTGAACACAAAGCCCAACAGGGACTTACGAACAGACACAGCTGGATGACGAATATAACAGGCCAGCATCGAAGAAATCTATCATTCTTGATCATTTTGAGATTGTGGAACTTGCACTCTGAACTTTTGCGTCAACTCATTAAAAAGTATCATTAAGTCTTCAACTCATTAAATCTTTTGCATTTGTATTGTATGCTTACTGGGATTAATTACCGTTTTGTCACATTTCTCCCAGGGCTACCGTCTATACTCAATAGGGGTCAGTTGCACCTGAACTTCACAACAGAAGAGGCCCCCAAATTGACTTCAAAGTTTATTTTATGTTAAGTTATAGCGGTTATAGGCATTAATTAAATTTCTTGTCATATATCTATGATGAAGTAATTAATTTATATATCTCCATAAAGTTCGGTTCTTCATTACTGATATAGTGAAGCAGTGGGAAGGGAATAAAGGCATAGACGGCCCCAAGCAGGATGTCGGGCACTGCTGTGACAAATGACTTCTACTAACGTGTGATTGACAAATCTAACCCCGTAATTCTTTTCTAGAAGAAGTATCATTGATTGTAATGGGATTCTTCTTCGGTGGTATGCTTCCTGGAAAATTCCTCGCTCTGGCTATTGTGGAGTAGAGAGGGTACAACAATTTGAATACAAAGCCCAACATAGGCATATGGACAGAAATAGCTGGAAGACCAATATAATAGATCAGCCTCGAAGAAATCTATCATTTTGAGATTGTGGAACTAGCACTAAGAAGCATACTATATTTTCAGTAAAGTCCGGAAAGTGTAAAGGGTTTCTGGAAACCAAAGACAACTATATTCTCTCTGAAGTGCTACATTCCTGTAACCCGGATGAAACTCAAATCGACGTCAAGAAAAATTTAGTAAAAATAAAAAGGAGAGTTCGAGATTATTAAGCAATTTCTAATTATCATCAATATTCGAATTTTTTATAATGAAAATAAAATAATTAGGGCATTTCTAACCTTTCCTACGAACTAATTGATTTGTTTAGGTATTGAATCATGCAAAATTATAATAGTATCTAAATATTGAAAAAATAATTTAATTACCAGCCTGACTGTAATATAGTCAAAACAAATTTCAAAAAATCTTTGAAAACTTAGCACTAAAACTATAGGGATATTAAATTTTATAATATCAAACTTTTTTAATAATTGTTTTACATATAAAAGTATCGAATATTTTTGATCTCAATAGTCTTCAAAAATCATTTTAGTAAAAATATATAAAATTGTCCCAACATTTATTTAAATGAAATTCGAAATAGAAAAGTAAATGAAGTAAAAAAAAAGCACATAATGGGGTTACTTCTATCATAGGATTCTACCAATTATCTGAAAGTTTTAATTATTATTATTTTTTTTTTTTTACATTTTTGCTACTTAAAAATACTGACGAAATATGGTCATACATAAAGATTAAATAAATACTGACTGTCAGAGCCTCAATTAAGGCAAAAGGGGGCCAATTTGATATTTAAATAAGCAACAATAAGAGGCAACGTAAACTTTTTATTATATATATATATATATATATATATATATAATATAATATAATATAATAGAATATATACAGAGAGGGAGCAAAACCAAATATATTTATGAATATATATAAAGAGAAAAATCTGGTCTTTGTTTATTTCAGCACACATTTATGTCAAATAAATAAAAATTTCTTTAAAAAAATATTTCAAATAATGCTTATTCTATTTATATAATTAATACTGATCTTATACAGAGGAATGTCTTCTGATGTCCAATAGAGAATGCATAGTTTACAAAAAAAAATATAAAGAAACTAGATGTCTAAAAAAACATTTTCAAATACGAAATTCGAAAACTATATATTATATAGAATAGACTAGTTAATAGATAGATAATTAAATTCTCCAAAAACTGTATAATCTCTTTGTCTTCGCTTTCCTCCATTGAAAGGTAGAGGGGTGGATTTCTATATTTACCCCGTTGAAAATGTGCAAGGCCTCGTGCATCCACTTCAAAAACAGCTGGAATAATACTTTGACCAGTGCTTTGGAAGGTTTGTCACCTTTTTCTCAAGGCCACTAACGACAGAGTTGGGGAATTTCTTTTCAACAACAAAAGCTTAACAAGATACTGTCGATGCCAGAAATAAAGCTAGAATAGTACCGAATAGTACTAGAATAGTTCCGATGCGTAGACACTTCAGAATTCTCAGGAAATCGCTGCCCCCCCCCCATCCCTCCATCGAAAGATAGAGATGGGAATCCTGGAAAATCAACCGGACCAGAACTGTGACACATTCTTTATCCGATTCCCCTCACTTTTCTTTCAAGGTCACATACTACCAGAATGAAATACACAAACTCATGATAGTGCATTTGAAAGCTCCTTCTACGACTTGAACTGTGTACTATGCCATTGATAACAGTTTTATTTAAGGAATGGAGATTGAAGGCTGACGCCCAGGCTCTCCTGCCAAATGCTCATACTCTTCTCCTTCTACGACTTTAGGTATTCAAAATTGACAGGGAACTCCATCAATAGGTAAAAACTTTCTTCGAAGTTAGTAACAGAAGAGCTATCAAATTTTCTTTCAAAGACAGAAGCGATTAATTCACGCCTTTTCGATTCACATAAGTAATGAAATTTATGAACTATCTTAAAACCAAACTAATCAAAAAATTTTAGATCAGATTACAAACCGCATTATTGAAAATTTCTGGTCTTTTCTAAAGAAAGCTTGGTTTCGTTATCAGGAACATATAGTATCATTCTTACTCTGACATTGATTGATTACCATATGTCGAACAATGTAAAATGGCCAAAACTTACATTAAAAGATAAAAGTTATAATGTGGTAACTTTTTTAAAATTTGAGAGCAAATGACACTTTTTAATGAGTGAGGGCAAATGTAACTAAGAGCAAGTGACACACAACCAGTAGGATTGATCAGAGGGCATGTATTCCTATCCCTGACGTTTGTTTGAAATACTACTGCATTCGCACATATTTCAGTCACAAAGAACTTCCAAAACTTTTGAAAAATTATTGCGCATGCGTTTTGTCACATTTCTCCCACGGATATGACTACCATCTATGCTCAATAGAGCTGGAAAATACCAATTTGGTTTAAAATGTAGTGAGTCACAGGCAACGATTGAAAAAGCAAAGACGTTTGTCTGCGAAAGAAATAGTTCAATTTCAGTCGCTGAACGTCCACTGGCAGTTGACCCTTCCACTTAGTATTACCGCAGTAGGACATTTAGGGGAGCAGAAATGAGGATGCTTACGAGGGCATTTTTGTTTCCGACACCACATCGGGTCCGCAGTTATGAAGGATTAAAAAGTCGCAGAGATTTCTCGAACCCCAGTGGGAGAAGGTGTAAAAATCAAATAAAACTTTAATTAAAACATGACAGGATTTAGAAAATAATAGAATAGACAGAAAGTAAAACAAACTAGATGTATGAAATCTAACATATGGTCAATTTACCTGGATTGTGAAAATAAATTGAAAAAGAAAATCCATCGACCAGTATCATGTATAGTAATTAAAATTATTATATTATTTTGCTTACGATAACACAGCAAATTTCAAATGAAGACCACATACTAAATTAATGTGATGCATCCTCACGCCAAGTTGTAGATGAATGCCATATTCTGGATGAAAAGCGCACGGGACTAGATTGTCGGGCTCACAATAAGTGAATGCTATAAATCAAAATCCTATCAGGTTCGATAGATAAAATGTGGTACAACTTCTTGACAACGAAATGAAGGATAAAATAAAATATTCATTCGAATAAACCAAGATTTAGAATTGTATAGCTTGGAAATATAACAAGATATTTAGATTGATAAAGTTGCAAATATCGTTTAACTACCACATATTGCACATACCATAAGATTTTTTTTTTTTTTTTTTTCAAAAATCCATCGAAACATATTGAATATATTAATATTCTACTTCATGATGAAGACCGTAATATTTTGATCCTGATCTATCAAATAAGTGAGTAGAATAGCCAATAATTCTTTTAATTACAGCTTCGTATGTGGACACAAAATTAATTTGTTCATATTTATGTTAATATTATTTGCAGAATTCCCATACTAGTTGAAATTTTATCAGGAAACGGTTTTTTTTAATCAATTACTAGAATAAACACCAAAAACGGTTAACAGGCTGTTAGCCTAAATTGCCACTGGATGGTAAAGTGGATAAATATCAAATCTCCTCAGAAAACTGCTAGAGAGGGAAAACAGTTGAAAACGTGCCTCGTTTGCAGGCGGACAAGTCGTAGGATCGAGGTTTAAAGATTCACGATACAAGATTTCTCTCATTTTCTTAAAAGCAAAGGCCATTTCATTGCTATATGAAATAGTCCAATATCACAAGTATGCGACCAAAAGAAACCTGATTCATATAAATATTTAAAAAAAGATAAGAGATTCCCTTAATTAATTCTATATTTTGGTGCAAAAAACGTACGTACAGTCTGTTGTTACAAATTTTCCTGTTATGTCTAGGTCACCTTTTTTAAGTAATGTAAAGTCAAATAACGGCTGTGAAATTGATTACGAACTTGTGTTTTTCTTTCAAGCATACCGTAAAAACCATTTTCTTCAAAACACCATTCGGAACAGTGAATCTCGAAGTCAAATTTTTTGACGATTAAAATATTTTCTCTTTGAACATTGCTTTTAAGAGAAAGTAAAAAAAAAAAAAAAAAAAAAAGGCAAAATGTTTTTTTTAAATGTCTCACAAGGATTAGGCCAGAGTTTCCCAAACTTTTTTGTGTCGTAGACCCCTTGCCATGTTTTTGCGTATTGAATAGACCCCCTACTTACCTGATATTGATTTCCTGTAAATTTCTAACTGTATTGAAGTTTACTGTTAAAAACTTAAAGTAAAAACACATGTTAATTTATACATTTATTAATTGAATTTAAATTTATACTACTCAAAATAAAATTTCGTATCTGTTATGTAAAATCTATGTAACAGGAAATAAACATAAAATAAACTAACATAAGCAAAAAGTCAATATTTTTAATGAGAAGGATGAGCCTGATGCTTTAACAATAAATTATCAACATTTGGCGGCAATTTTGTAAGGGTTAATCTTAAATCTCTTCGGCTAATGATGTCCAGTCTGTTTCTTTTATTCGTTAAGAGATTAGTAACAGCGCTAAACTACTATCAGTGTATGTGTTGAGATTTACTATCGTGGATCCCCATTTTCATTTCACGGACCCCCCAATTTTTTTTCGCTGACGTAGATCCCTTGCAGGTTGTCATAGACCCCTAGGGGTCGATATAGACCACTTTGGGAATCACTGGATTAGGCGGAAGACAAAAAATTACCGAGTCTTTCAAAAGCATTTGATAAAAATAGAGTTCAGAAGATGAGAGGCAATGCATTTCTAAAAGAGGGTAGATACAAAAAAAATTAAATTGAACAAATAAAAAATGAAATCGACGATTGCAAGTTATCATGTGAGAAGAACATTATTATTTTTAAGTCAAATTTTTTCTTAATTAATTTAAGACGATAACCATTTTCAACCGGTTTGAAACAATCAAGAGACTTCTCTATCCCTCCCCTCCTTAAAAGCGATTAATCACCAATTTTTTAAAATACCATTTCGATCAAATATCACATTTTCTATTTATTTCATTTCATAGAATCGTGTGCTGAAAATAACATTTTTCTGGGTTTAATTTGCACTAATAATTAATTTTTTACTCAGAGCTTTTGTAAAATGTGATGGCAAAAAAATATGTTCTGTAGCAGACGATTACTTATCAAGATTTAGAACGAATCATTTATAAGTTTGAAGCCTTAACTTTTACAGCTGCGTCTTCAAACCAAACGATAAACATCAAAACAAAAAAAATTATTGCCCATGTGTTTCATCCCAGCCGTTTTAAGCAGGTGTTTTAATGATATATTTTTTCATCTCATTTGTTTACTTTTTACGTTCCATTCCAGCTTCCTCTCCGAATGAGGCCATGTTAGATTTGTGCAAAAAATAGTGAGAAGACCTTCTTGCACTTAAGGATCATTGCAATAATAAATGATTTTTATGTATTACCAGCTATTACCTGCGACTTCATTTACGTGGAAATTTTGATGCATATGTATGAAAACTGTGCGTCTCATTTGCAGTTGGTAGTGGTTGTCTAAAATTGCCTGCGAGCAAAACGACAACGCCGTCCGTCACCGCCTGGTTGCCTCGGATGTTCTAAAGGCTGTGGTTTCACGCCTACATACTCTCTCGTCCCATACTATTAACTTGCACTGGTACAAAAGGATTTCTTGGTCGCTGTTTATGGTGATGTTACATGTTGAAGTATCTTTAAATGCATGATTAAGCGGCCTTTTGAAAGTTTACTGTGCAGTCCGGACACCATTAACCCTCCAAGCGGCGAAGGTTTTTTTTTCGAGCTGAACCGTGTTTTTTCGATCTGTTCAGTTGTTTCCTAGACAGGCACAAACGGTTTTTTCCTACTTTCAATTGAACTATCGAAAAGGATGACGACGTGTTTTTCCACCTGTGCCGTTCTCCTCTGTTAAAGACCTTTTTATAAAGAGGCTGTTAAAGACCTCTGATGGTGATGACTCTGATGACCCATATTTATGACCTCTCAGTGATAGAAAACTTTCTGATAACATAAAGGTCTTATCACACGGCAAAATACCGTCACACTTTCCGTGAGCAAGCTCCCTTTTCTACCCTCAAGAACTGGTCAAGCAAGTTTTTGATGATCGACAACTTTTTCGAACATGTCCGAAATCACTGTCGAAATTTTGGCTTCTGACGAAATTCAACCAATCATATGGAACTTCAATAGTGACGTAGTGCGTCAAGAACGCCGCGATTGACGCCAACTGCTTTGTAAACAGTAATTTCAAATTCCATCCTTATCAATGTTTTTTTAATCAAATTCCTCCGTCTTTGGAGTAAAAAGTAGTTTGATTATTTCTGCCACTTTTTACCTCGATTTCAATTAATCAACATCGTGTTTTTAGTGCTCCAAAAATTTAAAAATGACGAAAAGATGTATTTGGCCAGCTGAGAAAGAGTCGGCTCTCATTGATCTTGTTCATGAGAAGCCGGCTCTATGGGATCCAT
Source organism: Argiope trifasciata (assembly GCA_026543055.1). Taxonomy (NCBI): domain Eukaryota; kingdom Metazoa; phylum Arthropoda; class Arachnida; order Araneae; family Araneidae; genus Argiope; species Argiope trifasciata. The sequence continues at coordinate 875,658 of JAPMOQ010001131.1, read as the reverse complement.
GTTATATGAAAAAAACTTTTAAAAGGACTTTGTACGATTTAATACGAAGCGAGATGATTCGAAGATGGCCCGGGATACCCTCATAACATCAGGTAGGTGAAATATTCTGTTTCTGGGTATGATGTGATCAAAAAATGTTTTATGAGAATTCATTTTATGATATGTAGAAAAACGGCATTTAATAAATTTTTAAAATCTTTTTTTAAGTATGTACAAAAAATTTTTAATAAATTTTTTTGTTTGTATATATAAAACATATAAATATTAATCTCTTTTGCTGAATTATTTTATCTTCCATTTCTTTTAATCCCAGCTGAAATATGAAACACATAAAAAAGTTCATTAATTGTTTTAAATGTTGGGATGCAATTTATTAACTATATTGAGCAATGTATTGGTTATATAATTGTGTTATTCATTATATTAGACAAGATGGCTAATGTGGCGAGTTAGCTCTTAACTTATGACTTTCTTATTCATTATTAATTTCTATTTGTGATTGTTTTTCACTTATTTAATTGTGTATTAACATGCAGCAGTATTTTCTTACCAGTACAGCCAATATATTCATGAAACTAAAATCAAAATTTTTAACAATTTATTCTACATTCATTTACAAATCAAATTATACAAAATTAAATTTTGTATTGTGATTTTTTTTTCCTTTTGCATTATTGATGTTTTCTATGTTAAGTGACATTATTATAATGCATGCACTCACATATTTATATAATGAAGTATATGTATTTAATACTAAATTCTTTTTTATTCCAGAAATACTTTGCAAGAAATTTTGCATGTTGCGAACATATTTTCAGAGGGGAAAAAAAAGACAAAGTTTCCTTCAGGCTCAATGGCCCTAGATATTGCACCAAAATGGGTGCATTATCAAAGACTTTGTTCCTGTGAGACACCATCGAAGCTGGCTCATCCGAATCCAATTTGGATGAGTCCTTCACAAATGAAATTGGATGTTTTGAACCAATGGTATATTTTACAAAAATGTTTTTAATTCTTATATCATGCTTTTATTTAGTTGGTTATAACTTATATGTTATTAGTTATATTTATATTAGTGTTATTAGCTATGAATAACTTATATGTATATTTAGTTATAATTAGGCTTAATCATTTACTTTTAGGTTTTAAAACTGAATGATAAAAAAGCTGGTCAAGAGGTGAATTGAAATAAAATGTATAACTAAATAATACCTAATGTAATTGAATTTTATTAAATACATCATTGGTGATCATATCAATAATTCACACTATATACCATTCATTCAATCAATTATTATTGGAGAAGGGTCTGGCATCTAATCTCTTGAAGGAGTTGGGTAGTACTTTTATTCTTAGTACGGGCATTTTTATGCCTATTTAAATGTATTCTTTGATTAATACTTCAATGCATAGTGAAAATATTATTCTTTATAGATTTCTGTGCAAGAGGAAAGCTTCCAGATTGATGAAAGCTGAGAGTGGGGATGTGGAATGCATTCCAGAGGCTTCCTTAAGCACACAACTGAAAAGATTTGCAATGCCAGGAACTTCTAATCAAGGTCCTCCTCCCAAAAGACGTCGCCAGACTAATGTGGGGGAAGAGGTATTGAAAATGGTGTCGGCGGAATTTAAAAAAAAAAGTGAAGCTTCAGAATCTGTTTCCCATGTTGTGGGACAACATGTTGTCTGCACTTTAAAAAAACTGGCACCAGCGTATGGGGAACAGTTCATATGAAGAATATTCGAACTTGCTATGGAATTTGGAGAACTCCAACCTGATATTTATTCATGAATAAAAAATCATTGCTGTGAATTGTTTTCTTTTTGTGAATTTATTTGATCATATCGAATCTTTGGATAATTGTAATTTCTTAAATAGTTCATTAACCGCTTCTATATCATTTTAAAATTTAGTTAATGTTAATAAGGATTAATTCCGTTTTCTAACCTTAAACTGATAATCATATAGTATAAAAAAATTAAATCACCTTTCATAGATTAACAATAAAATTTAGGCTTCTTTTTCAATATTTTTTCTTTTAAATTAACAAATAACCATTTAATGAGGGATTATACATCCTTAATAGATATATATTTTATATTACATTTTTCTAAATAATAAACACTTTTAAGGCATTTAAAAATGTTCAAATTTAAGCACTTTGCACGATGCTATGCACCCTGTTAAGCTTAATTAAGGAAACTCACACACGAAATATTTTCAATATGCTTTTATTTTAAATTTAATGTCAATAAGATTGTATTTTATAAATTCAATTAATTAATCCTAACACAAATACAATATAAAATGTTTTTGCTTGTTAAATATTAAGAACAAAAATATTTAACATAGCAAAAGAAAAGTAATGGAATTTTTAATAACCATTACAACCAGTTGAATGGGACAATAAATGACTCTATTAGAAATGAAAAAGTCACTCAAAGGAAACTCATTTTTAAATTTGATAAATGTACAACTTGTCTCATTTTACAATCCATTTCATATTCATTATATTAAGAACTCTAAAGATTAAATTTGAAGCAGAACTTACAATTAATTCAATAACTTTTTTGTTGAAAATAAATATCAATAGAAGTAGCAATTTCTAAATGCAATGGAATTTCATTGCACGAACTTAATAATTTAACTGCAAGTTCCAAAAGAGCATTCTCCAATTTTTCACAGTAATTGAATTTTACTTTTAATATAAAACTTTAGTTAGTGTTTTCAATGTAATGATTGTTTTAAAATTAGTTTGATACTGTTTTATTCTTTTCTATATCATTTAGACAAATGGCTATGGCAGTGTTTTATGAAAAATTAATGTTTTCTTGTATATATTAGTTAAATGTTGAATTTTACGAATATAGTTTCTTTTAAATAATTATTACTCTGAAATAAGTCAACAATTTAAAGCTTACTAATAAAATTATACTTTTCTTATGTAATTATTATTAATATTGTGACTGAAGTTTTTTCAATTTGTATATATAGAATAAATTATTACTATTTCAAATTATATAAAAGAGATAGATACCATTTTCAAAATCTATACAATTTATATATAAATTATTTCATTTTAATTTGTAGAAGTTATTAAGAAACAAGGAAGCAAAATCACATCTTTATAATTTTTATTTACACATTACAAAAAATATGGATAAAATACATCCACAAATATAGGGAGATGCCATTGACAGAAGAAACTCAAATGATGCGGTGTCCATTCTCAACCATCTTCTATAACCTTCAGCATCCTAAATTGAGAAATACAACTCATATTTTTTAAAATGAACAACTTTAAGATAATTATCCATACACAGATTCATTAAATGTAGCATTATTCTTAATGACTGAATGTTTGGAACATTCAAAAATGTCAACTCTGCTCATTGATACAAATTGGATTAATAATTAATTATTTAAATTCCTTAAAAGTAAATAACCAATAGACAAATCTGGAATGCATATCTTAAGTATTGCATATAAATAAATTTAAAAATTACTCAAATAAGCAAGGATAGTGCTTTTCCTAAGCAAAGATAATAATAGAAATTGTTTATAGCTGCATCATTTTGTTACGAAACATTTTACATAAAAAATGCTAGCTAATTTGTTGCTTACCTCCAAAGCTAATTCTCTCATTAAATTTTCCTAGCAGCCTTCCTGTCTGCGTCTAAGCAGCCATTTCCGCGACCACAATTTTCTTTGGGATTTCTCTTTTTCTCTTAGCACTGTTCCCAGGATGATGCATAATAATGCAGGCTCATTGATACCCATTTTGCACGGAGCATCCACGAGTTATGAAATGAAAAACTGCAAACATTCACTTAATGGAAGTAATGAATAAAGAGCGATAAATACGCCAACTTATTCACCTGCTTTTTCTAGGTTTACCATACAGCAAATGCACAAGTGACGTCACTTTCGTCAGAGAAAGTGACGATGTATTTCACCGTGTGATAAGGCCTTAAGACTGCTAGACGGAAGACACCCCCTAAAAGCACTTAACTCTCATAATGAGCTCCTTATCGTCAAAATTGTTTAAGTAGGAAGTATTTCATGTTTTCGGAAACGTATGCGAAAAAAATCTTCTCACTAAATTTTACTTATCAAAATAATAATTTAAGAACTTATTCCTTAATTCACTACAGGTGTTCCATCCGTGAGCTCAGTGAAAAAGTCCCCATCTTAAAAAAGGCTGAGCAAGCTATTGTAACGCATGAAGCAGCTTAGTCATACTTCTGGTCCTATTTGGGAATACTGAGAAAAATAAGGCTCTAATTCAGTTTAAATCAGTGACAGATAAATTCTAACGCACTCTTAAAGTATAAGTCGTAACACAATTTTAATACAAACGTCTTTCTCAAAACAATAACAAAGATTTCTCTCTGTAAATATTGTTGGATGGCATTTCTAATTAGAGTATATCATTGCGTTAGTCAATTAATTTTATTTTATTTTATCTTAAAGTATGTTTCTTTTTTCTTGGAATACTTTTTCTAAATTCTTTTCACTCAAATGAACCTTCAGTATACGTCACTGAAACTTAAATTTCAATTCATTTGCAGAATTCAGAATTTATATAAGTGAAATTTCTGATTTTAAATCCTTCCTATGTGAAAAGTAAGTCGTGTTGCTCAATTGTTGTTGGAAGTGGGTCTCTCGAAGGTGGAAAAAGTATGGATAGATGAGCATTCTTTCTTCTTATAAGGAAGCAGTGATAAAGGTGGGCCGAGTTAAAAAAAAGGATGTCAGGACAATTCCAAGATAAGTTAAATAAAACTGCAACACAAAGCAATATTATAATAGAATCGAGACTTCCTGGTCAGCCAGTTGTAAATTCACAGTTAGATTCAGCAGGGAATTTATTATACAGAGGAAGTGTTTATAAAGGAATACTCTAAATGTATGCGGTAGATCCCATAAATAAAGTCAATCACAGGGCCCAACTTAATCTAATTGGGGGTCGGGACAGCCACTTCTTTAGGACCTCCACCCTCTATTTCACCCTTTTAGTAATGAAGGACCATGCATGGAGCTTGTCTATAGCATTTTGCAATTTGGGGCCCTCCTTTAATGTGAGGGTGAGGGGCAACTCTTCCGTAGGTACCTATTTTATTCAGACCCTGGTCAATCACTAGAATAAAGAATGAAGTTGGAAATGTAGATCAGAAGAGTCTGACCGGGGTCTACGGAGCCTTCCACATCAAAAGGGCAGCCCTAAATCGAATAGAAAGTTTGTTTTACATAAACCTCTTGAATGAATTTTTCTAAATAAAATATATAAAAGTAAAGTGTAATATCTGTCAGTTTTAAATTAACATCTCTAATCTATTTTGTATGAACACAAAATATCTAAGCAACATATGTGCTAGATACATGAATATCATTAAAAACTACATGTTACATAAAAATTCTCTTTTTACTGGAATATGAATAATAAATCGGTATGGATATTTCTCATTCGGTCAGAATCAATATCTGACCTTTAATGTTCAAATATTTATCAGAATAAAATGAGATTTATAAAATAGCCACCTTTTTTAAATTATAAAGGGGTTTTTTTGCAATAAATAATTAATTACTGATATACATGAAAATAACTGTTGAGAACAGTGCATATTTTTTATTTAAAAACGTTTTAGTATTTAGATTATGGAATTTTGCAGTTTCTCTATTACACAGACACCTAAGAGAATTGTAAAAAAACATTCTAATATATTTCCTGATTTATATTTTGTCAGATTGCGTTTTAAATTCAATGGCTAAGAATGGAGCTTCAAGTTAAGATTAATAATGTTTTTAGTTTTAAGTTTAAATTGAAATTTCAATTAATTAACGAAAAATACCATAGACAAGCTCTGTACACCGTTCCTCATTACTGAAGTAGGGAAGAGGAGGGGAGCCCACCAAAGAAGTTTTTGCCTCGGGTTTCAATTCGGCTAAGTTTGGCTCTGCAAATTATTAGTGCAAATGATCAATCACTGCTAATGTGCAATTGACAAAGTTACAACACAATCCCTTTCGAGACATAATAGTGATTGTATTGGGAACCTAGAGGGGACGTGCTTTCCTCAAAAGATTGTCACTCTGTCTACTGTGGGTAGAAGGGTTATAATGGTGGTAGTAGGACAAATGCGTACTACCACTTTCGTACAGGTCATAAAAGGCCAATAAATCCCTCTAAGCCCATTGAAAAAAAGGGGGTAGGGAGCAATTAGTCTAGGTTTGCTAAAAACATGTTATCTTTTGGCAAGAATATTTGACGGGAAAGGGTATTGGCGTTTTAATTGAGTCTTGATGCGTAAACATAAGATATATATATATATATATATATATATATATAT
>JAPMOQ010001131.1:835281-869207 GCA_026543055.1 Argiope trifasciata | reverse complement strand
TTCGTACTTAAAAAAATAAACAGAAAAGCACACTGAAGATTAAAAAAACAGTGTAAGAGTGTTGAATACTAACTGGACGACAAAGGTAGTAAATTTAAAGTATACGACTAAATACATCAAGAACGCTAGCATTATTACGCTTAAATTCTCTGAATTATTCATTCACAGTCTAAGTATGCTAAATATAGTTCTCAAATAAAAATCAATAAAAAAATTTAAAAAAATGTAAAATAGAGATTCCATTCCAAAAAAATTACACCTAAACTTAATTATTACCATCACAAACGATTCTAATTGTTTTAAGAGAAGTTGATCATTTCAATGTACATTTCAAATGATTAATAGCAGATAAGTCAATAAGAGAATTTAACAATTGATAAATTTCCTACTATTTGAAATTAAACCTGTTCGAAGCTTTTGAACTTCTGGGAATCAAATACATAATTCATATAAAAAAGAAATAAATAACTTAATAAACCTCATATAGCTATAAAAATACATCTTATCTTATATTTAAAAATCTAATATTCTCCTTTACATATGAAAATATAAACGGAATATCTTGTCTATAAAATATACATGCTTATCCAAAATCTGTATTCTTTTTGCAGAATAAAAATACGCAATTTAAAAACTGATAAATCAATAAAATTAATGATTTTTTATTTAAGTTTTAAGATAATTTACATTAGAGATAACATATTTTTTGTGTTAATATTTTTAAACAAACTGAATTGCATGTTTTTCTCCGATATAAACTTGTGTTAAATTTAGTATCTCTACGCATAATGGTCTATGTTTTAAATAGACTGATAAACGCATTGTATGCATTCACTATTATTCTTGGAAGAAAATCTTATTTTATGAATTAAAATTTTTAGATTAAAGTCTGAATATTCTTGACTTTAATTTTTGAATAATTTTAAACGAGCAATTTGGAGCTATCTGCCAAATTTAAAGCATATGCTTCCGTGTTAAAAATCCATTTTTTCCATTCCCCCTCCCTTTGTATATCTTTGCGTATGTTATCTGGTAGTTCGTTATTTGTTCCTAAAACAGTCTTTATTTTATTTTATGAATTAGAATTAAAATTCTGGATATTTTAGTAGAACCTTACAACTGAAAATGAAATAATAATATTAAGAAAGCATTTTTTTACTACTTTTTATACTTATCCCGCATTTACTATTTATTTGGCTTTTATACTGTTGTAATATATTAAATATCATTTTAAAACATTCTCAGTGTGATTTGTTTTGTCTTTTTTGACATTGTTACAAATTGAGGTAATTTTAAAACGCTGTATTCTCTCTCTTTTTTTTTTTTCTTATTTTCTCAATGACGCTGTAAGTTTTGAAAGTGGAATGCATAAGAAGCTTATAAAGAATACTTATGATAAATATTAATTGCAAAATGCATATGCAGGTAAGTTAACATAATATTCTAGCTGAATGAAGAAATTTAAATATGACGTCTCAGTAAATGACAAATCTTAACAAAAAGTGATTAGTCTAAAAAGAAAAATTCTTCTCAAACTAAAAATTAAATAAGAAATTGAATTAATTTAGGGGAAATGAAATAATAGTCTACGAAATTGGGGTATACTGGAGAAAAATCTTTATTCTGCAGTGTAAATTAAAAACTTAAAATATATTTTGTTGAATTGTGGTTTTTTTCCATAAATTTTTATTTTTCAAAGAGATAATTAAAATTCAATCTAAAACCTCAATTTATCTCATATTTCATTCCTAGAACTGCTTAGATAATTAACCTGTATATTAATGTAACGATAATTCATTTGAAAGCAGTTTAGTTTTGAAATATTAGGAAAACAGAAGTGAATGTTATATAATTATGAAGAAAATAAACATCACTTTAAAAATTTCTTTAATGTTACAGCAAGAGTTTCTCATGCAATGTAATAACAGATATCTGACTTTATTTTTTTTAATAAAGAAATTAATGCTCTAAATTCATTTGCTCTCAAAATTTTATATTGATCTTTTAAAAAGAAACTTGAGAATCAATTTTCAAAATTTACAACTTAAAATTGCTGAGTAAAAATTAAATTAAAATCAGTGAAAAATTTGGAGGGCATGGAATAGATTGTTTCGAGATTTGCATTATCCCAGGGCCCCTTGAAGGTTTAAAATGGCCATGAATTTTTCTGAAATTATAACTAATTACATTGTTTAAAATATGGTTAAAAAACGCATAGCTGATCAGTAAAAATTTCAACAAAGGTGTAGGTGTATATTGTTCAAGGGTATATTACCAATTCATTCAATACTGTTGTTAATGGTTTATTTTACATACAAGAAAGATCTATAAAAAAGTAATTAAAGTTTCTGATGAACATATACTGCATATATTAATGTAAATTTATTACTACGTACATTAATGTAAATATTTTTTAAAATTCAGTTTTATATTTTATCTATAGATTTGTATTAGGGTTTAATAAATAGTGCGACTAGTAAAAAATTAAATTTGAATTCAGCTAATATCACCTGCAAATTTTCTCTGATAAAAATTATCAATTAGCAAAATATTAATATACTTCTGATTTAGTAAGCTACTTATTTTATGTACCGTGTTCTTACAATATTTCATATACGAAATGCAAAGTCATGTAATGAACAAATAACTTATCTTTATCAGAGCAGATTTTTTTAAATGTAACAACATTGAAATTATATCTACAATGATAAACAGAAAAGTTTAAATTTGTAAAGGTGTTCTACTCTAGAAATTTTTTTTAAAAACTTATATAGCACGGAAAATTAACATTCGTAGTTGAAATATTTTCTTACTACTTACTTCATTTCAAGATTTGTCTTTATAATTATTCCCATCTTACAAATCATTTCAATACTTTTAACATCGTTTAATTGTTTTTAAGAAACAAACATTTTTTTTAAAGTTCCTATATTTAAGTAACATACATTTCAATGTTCAAACTTACTGAATTAAACAAACGAATCAAAAAGAAATAAAACAAAAACTTATGAAACCAATTTTTTTTTTTGTTTAATGCAAATCGTTATATTCATGTAAAATAATTCATTTACCAAAATCTAGATTGTTGTTCCAGAGTCGATATAGAATTTATATAAAAAAATTATCATTCGTCATTGATTTTTATCATACATTTTCGAAAAAACTCATTGATAAACAGTTCATGCTTCATAAAAAAACCAAGTGGAAAGTATCGCATTAAATTGTATTAAACAACATTAAGTATTCGAAATTTTCTCAAGCATGTTAACTCTCGCCAAATTTGACACTTTCAGATAACGTTTAAACTGTTGCAGCCTCTTCTAAAACTCACCCTCTACAGTAACACTATCCCATAGTAAGCGAGACCATTGATTGACAGTTTTATGACTCGTACGCATATGGGTGTACGAAAGAGTCATACAACCGTCCTCTGGAACGCTTTGTACTCAAACCTATAATGGATTGAGTACAAAGCGTTCCAAAGGACATATACACAGTGACATAGATAAGTGTAATAGGCCGCCCTCAGAGAAATCTGCCATCCGTTATCATTTCAATGGCTTCGTCTGCAAAGGTTTCCTGGAGAATAGAGGAGTCATTTCAAGAGAAGAATTTCTTAAATTTTTGCTTAGACCACCCGTTTGGAACAACAAGCTCTACCTATTTCTTTAAGCAAGAGTATATTTAGAACTTACAATATATTCAGAAAAGTAATGGAATTCTTGATGCATCTTTGGTAGAAAGAATTTCATTTGTGAAAATATTTCGCGACCCCCAATTTTGTTTTTCTCTTCTCTTCAAGTATTCCACAGACCCGTTCTGGTCGTAAAAAAAGGCTTATAACTTTTTGAAGAAAAAAAGTTAAGGAGGGAAAGGGTCTGTTAAAAAACATTTCATCTGTTGGCAAGAGTATTTAGTGAGAAAATTATTTGTATTTTAACTAAATTTTGATGCTTAAACAAAGATAAAAGCTCATGTCTGTTTGTCTTTGAGTGCATGTGCTGACGATGTACAAATCAAACCGTCTGACTTGTTTCTATAAAACTTACAAATATATACTATAGAGAAAAAAAAATAATTTTCTGAGCGATTTTTTTGTAAATTTTTAATTAGAATTAATCAAAAATTAAGAAAAATATGGATTTTTTTGTCAAAAGTTTCTAAAATCTAGAAACGTTAGAAAAATAGTAAACGTAATAGAAAAATAGTTTTTACATCTCAGAATTCAAAAAATTATTTTTTTTATTGGTAACCAATTTTTTACTCCATACCTTTTTTGCATTTAATAGATTTTTTTGAAACCTTTTGAATTGAAACTGAATTTTAAAACAATATATTTCCTTGTTGAAAAAAAACTGAAATTCGATAGCACGATCAACTCGCACTGTCTTTTGTTTTGTTGTTACAAAAATTTCATATTTTATTCCTAATCCTTGTAACCAGGACATTAAGATTAGGTTTATTTTCCCATTATAAGTAGATTTTAGTATTAGGTATGCTTGAAATACATTTTTTCATATTTTCTGTATTTGCGAATAAGATTGCACTTTTGAAGGGAGCGATGCTGGAGAAAAGAATAATTTATTATGATAACAATTGATATTTTCCGACATTATGAATCACCGCTGACCATCGGTCATCAAAGGTAGTAACCTTAAAATATATGACTAAATATATCAAAATTGTTTGCAAAGCATATAAACAAATTATTTATTCACAGTTAAAGTATGCCAAGTATAGTTTTCAAATAAAAATTTCTAAGCTTTAAAAAGAAATCTAAAATGGCGATATCCAATCTAAAAAACTATACCTGAAATTTACTACTATCATCACAAATGATTCCAACGAGTTTCAGATAAAATGTTCATTTCAGCTAATTAATAACACGTAAGAAAATTGAACAGACGATAAATTTATTTTCCTCTAATCAAATAAGTATTTATATACATATGAAATAAATAACCTAATAAATCTATAAAAAAGTATAATATTTACTTTTACAAGAAAACTTTGTCTTTTCATACGTAAATATAAACGTAAAACTTTCACTATAAAACATACATGCTATCTAAGATCTAAAAAACATTTTTAACAGAATAAAAATACGCAACATAAAGACGGATAAACCAGTACAATTAATGAATTTTTTTAAAGATAATTTATGTTAGAGATAAAAATTTTGTTCTAACATTTTTAGTTGCACTGAATTTTATATTCCTTTCTCCCAAATGTATCTGTGCTAAATCAAGTATCTCTACGTACAATGGTCTATATTGTAAAAAGATTGATAGATGCATATATATACATTCCCTTTTATCCTTAAAAGAAAAGCTGATTTCGTGAATTAAAATTATTAGATAATAGCCTAATTATTCTCACCTTAAGTTTTGAATAATTTTAAATCAAACATTTGCGAATATCTTTTTAATTTAACGCTTATTATGGTTGAAAGTAAATTATAGAAATAGAAATGAATGTTCACTCATATTATGAGGAAATAAAACATCTCCTTAAAAGCTTCTTTAATGTTACAGCAACAGTTTATCTTGCAATGCTATAACAGAAGTCTGATTTAATTTCTTTTTATATATAAAAAAAAAACTAATACTCTGAATCCATTTGCTTTTGAAATCTTGGATTGATCTTGACTTCTGTAAACTATGGGCTTATTGTGAGAAAACAAGACTTTTCCTTAGTAAATTGTCTCCTACACGCACATTGTTTTCAAGGAAAAAAAAGTTCTTAAGAACGTCCGAATCAATTGGCACATTGAAACTTGCCCTTAAAACCATTTCTAATAGCAAAATTAAATTCCCAAAAGATTTGAATCTACAATACAGAAACTGTAATGTCAACACTTCTAAGAGATTCTTTAAGTAATTCTAATCAGGGGGAGGGAGGGCAGGATTATTAAATAGGAAAAACTTTGAATTGTCAAGAAGCCCCTCTGCACTTGATAATTTTTAGAAGTTGTAGAAAATTATTTAGTTTGATACTTTCATTTAATGGCAGGAAGCTGCGTAATTCAAATTTATTCAAATCAATATCAAGTATTGATTAAATCAGTTTTTTAACTTCAGCAATATTCTTAATTAATGTTTACAAATTATTTTTTATTCCACTTTATAGTTGTAAAATACTTTGAGAGATAAAATTTAAAAAAATATTTCCTCCTTAGCAAAATTGTTTTGAATGTGTCATTCATAATTGTATTTTGTTCATGATATTTTGCTGAAAGTTAATTTTATGTTTTAACTGTACACTTTTTTTATTTATAAAATATATATATAAACCTCTTAGAAAGGGACTTTCGAATGCAGTTTTTCAAAATTTGCTATTAAAAATGGCTATTTTACATAAATATTAAATTAAAATCAACAAAAAATCTGGAATATAAAGCAAGATTCGAGAATTATATGACTTCAGGACCTTTGGGATGTATAAAACAACACTGAATTCTTCTGAAATCGGGAATAATTTCGTTCTTTAAAACATGGGGAAAAAAAGGCATAGTTGTTTGTTAAAAATTTTAATACATATGTAGATACTAATTGTTGGGGAGTGTATTACCAGAATTTCTTTCATCAATATGTTTAATGACTTGTTTTACATTTAATAATGACCCTTAAAAAATTAAAATTTATGAAGAATATATAATACTATTTTAAACTGAAAATCATACCTTATACTGTTTTATTTTTCAACTGAAGATTTCGTATATGGTTCAAAAAATAGCATATATAGAATTAAATTAAATATCAATTCAACTAAAATCTCCTACAGATTTCAGCAGATACATTGATCAGTTAGTATAATGTTAATACACTTTTATTTTAGTGTGCTATTTCTTTTTAATTTCGGTTAATTTACAATATTATATATACAAAATGCAAAGTTATATAAATAATTTATCTTTATCAGAATATAAGTTTTAAAAAAGGAAAGAACATTGAAATTAAATCTACGATGATAAACTGAAAAGTTTAGATTTGTAATGGCTCTACTGCTGTGGAAACTGATATGAAATGAAAAACTTTAAAAGGTGATGACGGCGGGTTGCTTGTTTAGACGGAGCATCTGAACCCATTAGTCCTTAATCTCTGAAACCTTATTACTATTTTACTAAACTTAATTTAAAAATTGATTTGGAGCTGGATATTCTAATACTTGTAAGCTCTAAGGTAACTAAACTTAAGTAAATAAATAAGTAAAACAAAATAGAAAAAAAGTGAAGGATTATTAGCAGAGCAACAAAATTTATTTGAATGGGAAGATTACCTGGTTGTCGGTTAGATTACTTTTGAAGTATTGGTTTTCAACTATTACCTCTTTACAAATAATTCCTATACCAAGACCAAAATTGTACTTCAAATCTAAGGAGCAGTGTTTTTAAGTGCCTATATATAAATAACTTATATTTCAGAGACCGAACTTATTGAATCAAACAAACCAATCAGAAGAAATGAAACAAAAACTCTTTCGTTTATTTAAAATAAAACATTTATATCTGGTATATAGAAAAAATGGTTATTGTTTCGAAGTGGATACGGTATTTATATAAGAAGATATATCATTCATCATTGATTTTTATCTTACATTTTTGAATAAATTCATTGAAAAGCAATTCATGTTTAATAAAACAAAAAGTGGAAAGTATTGAGATAGTATTGAAGTTATGAAATCATATTAAAGAGCATGCCATTAAACCATTCGAAATTGTGTTATTCATCTTGTTAACATTTGCCAAATCTAACACCTTCAGATAAGAGTTAAAAAGTGATACCCTCTTTAAAAACGTTTCATCGTCCTTAACACAAATGTATTGTTAACAAGACATTGATTGACGGTTTTACGATCGGTGATGAATTAGTTTGGTGCGGAAAAGTCATAGAACCATCAGGTCTGCTGTTATGATGGGAGAAATGGTTGCAGAGATTTCCCGCCCTAAACACTGGATGGGAGGACTAAGAATAAAATAAAAATTGAATTGCAATGGAACCTTATTTAGAACAGAATAGATTTAAATCAAACGTATGATATATTTATCAAAATTGTAAAAAAAAAAAAAAAAAAAAATCGAACCGTATAATATATAGTATTCTAAATAATTATAGTATGATTATCATTGCGATAACTCAGCAATGAACAAATTAAGATCACATACTAAATCTAATACATACTCACACCAAGTTGTAAGTATAGGCCATGTTTTGAGTGCAAAGCGTCGATCACCAGAAGGACGCGCTGAATTTATGTGAATGCTATAATTCAAAATCTCATCAGGTTCGTTGCATGAAATTTGGCACAACTCCTTAACTACGAAATTAAGGAACAAATAAAAATTTAATTCAAACAGATCATGATTGAGAATAGAAAAGCTCGAAAATGTAACAAGATAGATTGATAAAGTTGGATATATAGTTTAACTACCAGCAGCGAGCAATTTTGTAGAAGGATTTATATCGGGAACGTATCGGGTATCTCAGTATTATGCTGGATGAAGAACGTTTAGAAGGAGGTTATCTGGGGTTATCTGATCCAACATTTCCTGGAGCTGATATATATATTAATTAAAACAATGATTTATTCTTGGATATTGTAAGTACCTTTTTTTTTTCTTTTTACCTATAAGTAAATTATTATTTAGTGCCATGGAATAATTCATCCTTTCCTCCTTTGGTTAACGTTCATGCACGCATACATATTCATTCATAAAAAAAAGGACAAAGACTGTTTTTCAGATGGGAAGATTTCGTTAAGTTAGCAATCTGAAGGTTGCCGACAGGAGATTTAATTACGGGGCACAGTTAGCTTTCCAAGTTCCGTCCATCTAACTTGAATAGTTTTTAAAATGTACTATTTACTAGATGTCTTGGCATTTCACACACAATATAAAATATATCTACGATTCCTCATAATATCTAATAATACATTAGATATTTAAGTCTTTTTTATCAATTTGTCTTTCAATGAGAAACTGTGTCCAGAAGCATTCGATTAATATACAGTTGAGTTTATTTATGTTTAAATGTTTCAATGTCAAATTAATCAAATAATATGTTAAATTTCATCTGTCTAACTTGTTATGTTTATTTGGAATTTGTAAAATTTAACTTGTTCACAATCCACCTACCTCGTAATGACTTGATTCTGACGGATCAAATAAAGGATTAGAATTTCAGACAATTCATTTACTGCTATATATATACAGAAGTAAAATTTGTCTAAATCTAGGTTAAGTATTTGATATTTACACAGCAATCGAATGTCGAAGGTTTATCGACAAAAAAAATTTGTGAAAAAAAGCTATCTATTAATTCGAAGAGAGAACACCTCAAGACACTAACAGAGTTTTAATCAGCACCGCAACTACAGGATGGAGCGTAAAATATACTTCAGTTTGCAATCCAAAAAGTCTCTTCTCCCTTAAAAAACCTGCTTTTTATTTCTGCCCAAACTCTGCCTTCTCATCTCCGATTTATCCACTTGATCTCTCTATCGGCCAATCACCCAGCAACAATTGCCCACATTTGTGGTGCCAATCTGGAGTAGGAAATGATCATCTATGATGCGATCAATCAAACGACAATTCTGTAACACGCGTTAGTGATATTCCTTCACAAAGAGACAACCCGGCATCCAGATGTTTCATACCCATTTTCTTTGAAGGTGCAAGAAGTTCATTCCAAACAATGAACCACATGCATTGTCATTCAGCTGGATCACTCGGCGATAAAAAGACCTCCAAACTAGCAATTTTGTGGCTTGTGACAATGGAGGGAGTTAACAGGTGTGACACTGCTGATTGGAAATGCTGCATTTCTTGAATGATCTTGGGGAACGTTACTAGCTTGTTCAATTTTTTATATTACAGTATTTACTTACAACCAAGCCAATTGTGTAGCTCTGAAGGCATTTCACACGGATTATAGCATAGATCTGAATTTTCGAGTTCATATATTTCTGATGTTTTACTATGTAATCTTAATTTGTCCTATCCTGAGTTATCATATTCGGAAGCATGCGATTAACCAGATTTATTATGTGATTTAAATTTGTTATTTACTGATGTATCGTATTCATAAGTATATGATTAAACAGATATACGTTTCAACTAACTTTTTTAATCAATATTGTTTACACTAACGGTAATCATGCAACATTTTTTATTTATAATTAATCAGATTATTTATTACTTTTTAAAATTTAACTAGATTATTTATTATTTTTTTAATTTATAATTAGCCAAACATTCGATTAATTTTATTGTTATTTATCTTACATTTCAACTGACTTTTTTTTTGTAAATATTTTTCCCATTTATGGTAATAGTTCCACAGGCTAATTTCCCTCCATCTAAATTGGAATTTTTTTTAACTAACCAATTTATACATTATTTTTAATTTTTAATGAGCCAAGTATATGATTAACCAGGTTATTACTTAGATTAGCTTTCGACTTAATTTTTTTAAATAATATTCCCATTAACGTTAATCAGCCCATATGCTAAATTTCATCCATCTAGCTTGCTATATTTATTTTTAATTAAGCTGATTATTTATTATTTTTTAATTTAAAATTGATCAATTATTAACAATAATATGGCGTAGATTACCTTTTGGTTGTCTTTTTTGGTCAATGTATTTCACCTTAATGATAATCAGCCCATATGCCAATTTTCATTCATCTAGCTTGCTATGTATTTTTTTTATTTAACCAGATAATTTTTTAATTCATAAATAACCAAGTATATGATTAACCATATTATTATTTAGGCTACTTTTCAACTGATTTTTTTTGTCAATATTGTTGACAATAACAGTTAACATACCATGTGCTAAACTTCATTCTTCTAAATTCCTTATTTTTAATTTATTCTTCTCTAGTGAATATAATGCTTGTGTTATCTCGTTTAGAGAGACTACATGCGCATATTCCCAATATATTCTTTGAATTCGTAGAGATAAGTAAGGTAGATAGAGATGTAAGCATGTCTTTGAGATTCATTTTAATTTTATGGACATACTGTTTGATGTTTGGAGGATGAAAATTGATTTTATTTTACTTTGCTGTATTTTTTATTATTTTCTTTCATTATTGCTGCTTTTTAAAAATTAACTGATGAAATTATGAAAGGTTGCAATATCATTTTTCTGATATTAAAATTTTAAAGGAGATATTTTTTCAATTCTTTTTCTTTTTCCCCTCAGAAGTAATCCTATTAAGGAAAAAATTGACTTGTACATTTTTTTTTTCATTCGTATATTTTTTTAAGCAGGTAATTGGACCAAATTTTTTAAATTTAAAAATTGTAATGGTCGAATTCACAAAATTTTTTCATTCATATGTTTTTACTGGAATAAATTATACTTCAGATTACCTGTAATAAACACTTAGACAATTCATCAAAACTCTTGTAACTTAATTAATAACATTTATTGCAATTCTTTTACAACATAATGCACTATATAATAAAATTTTTGTTTAATAACTTCTTTAAAAAATTATCATTATATTGCTTTTGCACACTGATTCAAGTATATAGACGTTAAATTTCTATTGCCATTAAAATTCTTTACAGTTTTTTCGTATTAAATAATTATTTGTAACCATGACAAATTAATAAAAATTTAAAAAATGATTAATACATTCATTAATTTCTATACTGAATAATTCATAATTAACAGCCACAGAATAAATATTTTTAAAATAATATTTAAATTTTCAAAATTATTCTGATTTCGCAGAATCATCCGATTTTATTATATTTTCAATATTATTAATTAACTATCTAAATATTAGGAGTTTTAATTGAAACATTAGGAAATTAAAAACACATTAACCGCTACTTTTCCTTAAAAAAATATTTAAATTTCCTTTTTTATCGTTTGTCTTTAAATTAGAAAATCGTCACTTTGTATACAGAATGTTGACCTTTAAAATGAATGAATAATATATAATTATATTTAAAATTATAATTTTATGTAATTATATAATTATAATTATATTTTATTATAGTTTTTTTAGATATAATAAAGTAACTATTGAAATAAAATATAATATACAACTGAAAAATTTATATTACTACAAAAATAAATAAGCTGCTTTTTTTCTAATAAATTTCATTTTTATTCTAATATATTAGAAAATTTAAATTTACTGAATGAAAAAAATTCATTTTCCCCAACCTCAGAACTTGAATTATAGAATGTGCAAAATTGTATCAAAAAATTGTATGAAGGTAATAAAAATGAGAAGAATGAATTAAGATGATATAACAAAAACAAGATGGCGGACAAGGAGCGTACCGTTTATTGGGAATTAACCATAGTTGCAAAAAATTTAAACTAGTTAATTAAAAAATAATTTTATACATAATTACATTTTTTTTAGTGTTCGAAGTAGTATTTGATTACAATTATTGTATGGATGACATAAAATTGATCGAAAATCCAGCTTCAGCATACGTGCTGCCATCTATGGGAGTACTTTTCTTAACAGGAAGTATATTCATTATTGTTGCTGTGTCACATGTAAGCAGAGTGGCGCAGTGGAAGCGTGCTGGGCCCATAACCCAGAGGTCCGTAGATCGAAACTACGCTCTGCTAGTTCATTTTTGTATTCATTTTTTGAAATATTTAATAATTTTTTTAAATAACATACTAATTACAATCTGAATAATATATGGTTTTATTTTTTTTTTCTCGATACTAATTTACATTTAAAATAATCATTAAAATATCGTTTGTTTGAACTTTTAATAACATAACAAAAGTATCTAAGTCCCAGGATCGGAAATTTTTGCTAATTTTCAAACCTAACAATATATATATATATACACTGATAACGAAAATTTGATTAACTGAATATTTAAAAATTTTCCTTGATTTAGACTGTATGACCACTTGGAGATATACAAATATTTTAAATTTATGTTTTATACTTCTTAAAGTTTAAATATTGACACTTATAATATCATTATCATCCATTCCCTTGTATAATAATATACTATCGTAATTCTTAAAGCAAATGCTCAGCTAGAAGAGCTTTTTTTCTGAATGCAATTTAAAAGCAAAATTAATTAATTAATTAAGCTATTAAGGATAATGATTAAAAATAATCAAATTTTCATTTTGTTGCTTTTGCTACATCTATTGGGCTGAATCTTGTTGCAGAATAAAATTGAATTTATTTAACTAAGCATTTTAATAGGCTCAATACTTTTGCGCTTTATTAGTTATTATCATTCTAAAATTATAATAAATTTATTACCGAATTAATAAGAAGGAAAAATTGTTTCCTACAATTTTATGTTTTAGAAATATTATACAATAGATGCTTTTTAAAACAATAATTCAGAATTCTGAGATCTGTTAATAACCGATTATCTACTTTTAATTCTAAACCATGAACAAACTATTGTCAAAGCAAACGCTTATAAAATAAAGCGCTTTTCTCCTTTTTTCGATTATAAATATAATTAATAAAATTACTAAATTTTTAATAATTTGTGGAATCAGTTTTCACTTGATTTAGTTTAATACCTTACCTTCTTATTAAGTTACAAATCAAATGTTTAAATGAAAATAATTCTCTCATAAGGAAATCTTATTATACTAATGTTCAAATTTTTAGAGTTGTTATTTTTAAAACAGGATATCATAATCGTCTTGTTAACATTGATGGACAACAACGGCTAACATGCAATGTGCTAATCGCAAAATCTTGCTTCACTGACTTTATGTCCCAGGGATTCCATTTCGCAAAGAAACCTGCGTTGCGGATAATTTATGCTCTCTCATCTTATCACAAAACTAAAGCAGTGAAATGAAATACCTAATTAATATTTGCATTTGCAACACAAAACCACATTCATAAGGCGTATAATTAAAAATGCAAACGCATTGTCATATTGCGTGAATGAAATGATTACGAGAGAAATATACAGTTGCCTTACATAGTAAATAGTTTTGTTGAAATGATCTGAAAGAATAATCATAAAAAAGCAGTGAAATTCGACTAATACGAAATTGAGCAGACGATAATAAGATTTCTATTTATACAAAAATACGAATAAACAAAAGCCCAATCGAAAACTAAGTGCAAAAGATTTTTTAAAATTAATAATAAAGAAAAGATTTATTTTTAGTTTTTTAATATTTTTAATAAATAACGGAAAATTAATAAATAAAGCAAATGCAGTATGATATAAGTAGTTTAACATAAACTACTAACAAATAAAATCAGTTAAATTCAAAGAAACTTGGCTAAATCGATAATGAGACAATAATAAAGATTGGCTTATTAATTAATTAATAAAACCAATTAAAATTCGAATAAAAAATTTGTGTTAAAAATGAATATAACACGAGAAAAAGACTAAAAAATTATAAATAAATTTGTTCTTAATGTTTAGCACTTTTAATAAACAGTACATAATTAATAAATACAACAGTTCTTACACATTTAAGTAATTTAATAGAAATCATTAGGATAATAGCCACTTAAATGGCGTAGAACATGGCTAATTTAAAAAGACTCAACGGTAATGAAAATTCGAATTAAAAAAAATGTTTCGAAAAATAGAAACAGCAAAAAAAAAAAAAAAAAAATGTATTTAAACTTTTGTTAAACGATGCATAATCTCAAGATAAAGCGCAAATTTTAAAGGATATATAATCTAATGTTAATGAATGAATAATAATCTGATGGGGAAAATAATGAATTTATACATTATTTTACTCAAGAAATGATTAAATAATTTTAATAATAAAAATGTTTATTTATATAATAAAAATTTTAAAAAAATTAATTCAATTCACATCCAACCTGTGATTAGATTTGAATTAATTATAAGTAATTAGATGAATCTAATCATTTCTTTTAGTGTAATATGTATTTAAATGATAGTCCAAAATTTTACCGAAATTGAAATATATATATATATTCCTGATTTAGGCTTTAAAAAAAATTCTTGAAACTCCTTTAAAGCTCAAAGGCCTATTTTATGTGTTATTTGTAGCTAAAGTTTTATTATTTAAATTTATGTAGAGATTTAATCAGCGGCCATTGCTGTTAAATATTTAGTTTTGCTGTTAAATATTTTTCCAATTTGTTGCAATAGATGTCGCCACGGTTATCACAAAACATCGCTAAAGTTAAATCCAAGACGCGTGACGTAAGATTTTGGGAAAAGGCACTAGCGTCTCAATTTCTATATGCGAGTCCATCATAAACCGTACTTTTCATAGGTAGGGACGTAGAAACGAGAGGGACGAGGGATAACGTTGTCTTTTAAATGTTGAGTTGTAGCTCAACACTTTTCCCGGTGTGTTTGTATTGTATTGTTGTGGATCGGTACGTTTCCCGAAGGAGATATCGACATATAAGCTTAAAACATATTTCAGTAACCTTCCATCTTATTTAATACAAATACCATTTAATCATATTTATAGAATCATTATTTAACATATATTCTGTTTCATATTTTATTAGCTTTCAATACAGCATGTGCCTCTTAGATTATGATTGTATTTGTAAATTTTATGCGATTGTATGAATATAATGTCTTTATTATCGGTTAAAAAAATATTCTGCCAATGGTTTCGCCAATAGTCGCCAAAAACAAGATGGCGGACAAGGAGCGTACCGTTTATTGGGAATTAACCCATTTGTACTTATGAATAAGTATACAAAGAATAAAAAAGACACAAATAAAATAATTAATTAAATCAAACATAATTAAATCACATAAACATAACAGACTTTATTGGTGTTTAATTTTACACCATTTACGTTACTAGGCAATAGTTCTAATTTCTATCGGTAAAGGTAGTTCATTTTTGCTTGTGAGGAATATTTCCTCTCGAATTTCTCGTACACTCCTTACATAAAAATGGTACTTATAACCAGCAAAGAAAAAAGTTTTTTTCTTGGGTATAGTGAAATAAAATATTGACAATTGGCATTTATAAAAATTCTCCTGTAAATAATCTAAAATGATTCTTCTCACGCACATTTCGGTACTTTTAAAAAAAAATTATTTTCTTGCGTACGTAATATAAAGTATTGCAACCGTTCTAAAACAAAGCGTTAAAATATTGTCGTCCTAAAATAAATCATAAAAAAAATTGGTGGATGTTTTTCAAAACAAGCAGGCAAAATAATTAAATTAACCAGTTTTAAACAGTGTGGCCCGTGCAATAAATTTCTCCATGTTGACATAAATAAAATATTTTTATTATTAATTTGATACCATTAAATGAACAAAAACACCAAATTTCATGACATTAAAGCTTTATGCGCTCATCCACACTGATTCTGTCAATTTTAATGTATTTCTTAAACTGTATTAAGGTATCCGACTACGTTGAAAAACACTGGTATTCGACCACATTGACAATTTTTTTAAAAAAGTGTTATTTTTTGTAATTTAAACTTTTCTCTTTCCAAAACAATTTGTTTTTTATTAGAAAAGGAAGTTCTAACATATTATTCCGATAAATTTTAAGCAAAATTTATTTTTCATCTAAAATTTGTCTTTAACTTCAATTTTAATTTTCATAAAAATTTTCTACCATTAACATGATATCCCAAAAACTAATAGAGGTATTTACATAAAAATTTCAGCGTGTGTTTTAAATAATATAGGCAATGTAATGAACAAAAAGTTTTATTGTTGATGAAATACTTTTTTCTGTTATAGGTGTTTATAGAAAAATTAAATTGCGAAATTATGGAAAAAATGCATATACACGTATATTTTTACCCGTAACTTCTTTGCATCTCAAAATGTTTCTTAGATTTTGGTTCATTTCATTCATCATTATATTCTATAACTTGTGCACACAAAAATATAGGATTGTTGCATTAAAATTTTTTGTAGAATACTAACCATTTTGGTTAAATTTCACTGAAATCTACCACAAATTTTCCTATTTCTCAAAATATATTATATTCTCTAATAATGTTTTTGTATTTGTAGTGTTTATAATTGATAATATATCTGAAAACCAAAAATAATTTTTTAAAAATCAAATTTTTTAAAATTTTCCTTCGAACGTAGTCGGTTACCATAATAGATGTATGTATTAATAGTTAATGTAATAAATGTATTAATAGTTATTTCAAATTATAATGTGGAGGTGGCCACACTGCGGAACTCCGAAACAACAGAACATTGCCGTTGCCAATACTTTCTGTATACTGTAGACTCCAAAGTATCCCGCTGAAGCGTAGATTACATAGCAAAAAAAGCCGTATAGGCCAGAATTCTATGAACTTAAAATTTTTATGCCAAATCTCATTGTTATAATACGTAATTTCCCACTTCTTATTGAGTACCTAGTCCTCCATTTATTTCAAGCCACATAGAATGTGAACGGGGCCGCGGCCGGTGAAACAGAAGTTCCTGATACTTGTCAAGGCCACGGTAAGGTGGTAAGGTCTCAGCTTCCGAACAGGAGGATTGCAGATTCGAGGCCCAATTCCACCGAAGAACCGCCGTGTAAGCGGGTCTGGTGCACGTTAAACCCGTCGGGACCAAACGTTCTCCCGCTGGTGTGGTGTGGAAGTTTGGAGAGACGGTGCCAGCTCAGGTGTCGCTCTGATCATCTGACCATGGTTCAAAGTTACGAGGTCCTTCCCAAATTAGCCCTAATGTTGCTGCAATCGGAATATTAATATAACTGAACTAAATTAAACCCGATAACGTGTCGAGTTAATATAGACGGATCCATGTTAGTAGTTTACATATGTATATGTTTTCCGCTTGGTCTAGGCGTCCTGGGTTCGAGTCTGGTTCAAGCATGGTTGTTCTTCTATTCTATCTGTGAGTTGTATGAACACGCCCCCCAGAAAAAGGGGCTGTGCAAACGCATGAGTGATGCGTGAGTCTTGGCCCTAGTTGGCGCTACTAAAACAAGAGACGCACCCATCGACACAAATCGTTGTTTTCGTAACAGCGGGCTTGCCCAATGAAGCATGCCATAAGAAATCACATAACATATGTTTACAGACTTGCACTGCACGCTTTAAGAATTTATTTAAGAAAAAGTAAGTTAAAGGGTATAAATTATTCACATTTTAGCAAACATTCTGTAATGTCCAATTTAAATGTATAAAACATAAGAAAAACATCAAAATAAATCTTAGGCCTAATTTTTAAGAAAATTCATTCAAACTGATTTTATTTCTCACTGACAAACGATTACACAGATTTGAAAAGGTAACTTTAAGATAAGAGTCAAAACCTAGTTTTTAGGTTTTAAAAAAATCTAATAGATGATTTAATAGAGGCATTGCCTTTCTCATTTAATTACGATCCAAGATTAGCCCGGATAGTATGGAAGCCGAATAGTCAAGAACCGGATACTCGGGGGTGTACTGAGGTAAAAGTGAAAGTAAAAAAAAAACAACACTCGAATTAAGGTATTGTAGATTCTTTATAACAGATTTAGCACTGAAAGTGTTTAATGTAGTTGCAGTTTCTTAGAACTGCAACCTATACTGAAAACAATATTTTGAAGATAAAATATAATTTTTAGTTCTTATATTATTTAGTGATTATCTAACTCTGCTTATCTGCTACTTATTATCTTAAAGTGATTATCTGAACTGCCTTGCTCTGACAACCCTTTATAAGGCATGTATGTTAGATTCATTATTTGCATTCTCTCGCACTTTTTTCATCCGCATAGTTCCCATTCTTACGGAACTAGAGGAGGAAATGTTCGGATGACTTTCTTTTCCTTATCTTTCAGGTCAAAATGAATGTGCTTTTGCCCACTAACTCACTGTTGTTGTTGTTTGTTTATTTTTTACATATGAAAATTCAATAGCCTTTTAAAAAAATCTGAAATACAGATTTGATTGTTGCATCATTTCTTTAATTTTGTAATATTTACAATTTGAACAATACTTCTAATAGCTAACGAGGAATATAATTTTTTTTTATGAATTAATACTTCGCCTCCTGAGAAGAATGGGTGGAGGGAACTAGTGCATAAGGGATTCCATAAATAAGTAAGCGGAGTCTTGCGTATACGAAATGAGACATAGTGATAACGTGGAGTTGAATTACCTCTGATTCAATAGCGATACAACTGTATACTAGGCCTAGCTTTCTTTTACCGTAATTAAACGAGAAAGGAAAATTGTTAAATTGGTAACATTGCCAAGGCACTGGAAGCTGGCTATGATCCCCCTTACATGTCATATACAAGATGCAAGTTGTGATAGAAAAAGGGCAGTCTTCTGCTCGTTTTTCATTGGTTCGTCCGTGTGTAACGTATCTCAATTGCTGTCACTGTTCCTTATTATAACTGCACAGTAGTACAGTATTCGTTCGGCATTCGTCGGCCATTCATTCGCCATTCGTATTGTCCTGCATCGCGATCGCATTCCGTCTTCAGCCATGGAGGAAGACGGTCTTTCAGATTGCACTCTCTCGAGCCAAGCGTCGAGCAGCAATTATGCTAGCAGACTCGCTAAGCTTAGAAGTATTTGCAAAGATCTTACGAGCATCAATGAGTCAACAGCCAAATGGTTTGGAAACAAACCACCCGATGAAAAAGAGAAAAGGGCACAAAAAGAAATGCTTAAACTCTTTGGAGTCGACTTAGATTCTGTCATGCCATGTGTTCTCCCCAATTGTACGGACCACCCAGACAATGCAAGCGACATTTGCAACTTCCTGCAATATAATGAACAAAAGATAAAAGATTACGAAAGAGAAATTGAGAAGGTACAGCGTACTCTCAGAAATCTAGAACATAAAAAGCAAGAGCTTACACCCTACTATTCACAGCAGAAAGACGTCCTGATGAAGCTTAATGAAGGCATGGAAAGCACGCTAGACTTCCTTTCAATCGTCGGCCATTGCAGAATGAAAAACTGCCCCGAGCACCCTGACATAGACCTCCATATGGACACAGAACCTGCTCCTGAAAATGTGCCTAAACCTAAAAGAAAAAACTCGACTAACGACTCCCCGCAACATGAAGAAACCCCAAAACTTAAAAGAAAAGTAGACGATGATGATTTCAAATTAGTATCACCAAGAAAATCGGCAAAAAGTACCACCCCCAAAAACAATATAGATGACCTCCCTACCAACAACAAATTTGAGATCCTGCAACAGAAAGAAAATGAAGCTGCCAAAGTCCCAACAATAAGACTTAAACTTTCGGATCATTATAACCTGACCCTCCAGCAACTTCATAGAAATTTCCCAGAGTCTGAAAATAGAATTATCAATAACGCAATTTCCATACAGCCATCCACCAACGAGCAAAGGGCCGAAATTATCAAGTTGCTAGACGAACTGAAGGAAGAATATATCCTCTCAGAAACATCTAAAAGCAGACCACTCAAAGTCATCATCAAGGGTCTCCCCGGAAGTGCCGACAAAGAAGAAATCAGACTTGCCCTGACCGAGAAAGGTTACAACGTAAGCCGTATCTCCCAACTCAGAAATTATAGACAGAACTCCCTGTACCCGATCTTCCTATTAGATCTGAAAAAAGAAGCAAAATCTGAGAACATCTACAATGAAAGATATCTTCTGCATCTTCGAATAAAAGTTGAAACCTACCGGAAAAAGCCAGCAGCCACGATGTGCTTCAACTGTTCAGGCTTCTATCATTCAGCCCGTAACTGTAGAATGGCACCAAGATGCATCAAATGCGGAGGCACACATCAGACCCGAGACTGCAGCATCAAAGAAAAAATGCCGGATCCGGTCTGCATAAATTGTAAAGAAATCGGTCACTTCGCAGCATGGAAAGGCTGTCCGAAGTTCCCGAAATTGATGTATAAACAAGGACGCCCCACCTATGCTGAAGTGATGAAAAAGACAGACCAGGCCCCGAGAATTCATCCTCAAAGTATACCAGCCCCGCCAAGACATATACGCAGTCAACAATCAAGCAGTAAATCAGCGTCTCCCCTGACTTTGAACCCCCACCATATCCCTGATTTAGGTGAAATCAAAGAAATTTTTGATGCACTACAAGAGGTCAGAAGTATACTGAGAGAATTCCCTGGTTTAATTAATGCAGCAAGATCAGCCAGAGCAACAACCGACCCCGAAGAGAAGAAACTTATTATTTTGAACGCACTCATCGAGTAAGCTCTTCCCTTCTCCCCGGGTAGCTGGTTCCTGATTGGACACCGAAGAACAACATCCTATCCAGACCCCACCGCACCCTCCCCTGACCAGTTTGGACTTCTCACTAGCTCCTACAACCTCACGGACGGAGTAATCTGATGCACCTATTAGAATAATCTCTCTGCACCTATTAGAATACGTGCCATCTTTTGCAGTCTTAATCTGTTTTTCATATGTTTCTTTCATTATAGGATAGCTCCAGTCCATGGCATTTACGCTGCAATGTTCTGTATGTTCCAGGACACTGGGGATAGCTACGCAGGGCGGGTGCCCCGTCGAAACCACCACTATCCAGTATTCGTTCGAGCCCTGGTTTGGGCATGGTTGTTCTTTACTCTGTGTGGTGAGTGAGAGAGCCCTTCTGTAAAAAGGGCTATGCAAGCGAGTATGTAAGTGTCATCTTCGTATGCTAGAAGTCAGGTTTCTGCTCAGGTGCTTTTACTCTCAGAAGCTACTGCACCAACTCGGCTTAAATCGCAGATTTCGTCAGTAGGCTTGTCTATAACTAAACTAACAACAACAGTATTCGTAACTTATTCTTAGGGTGCACTAAATCTTTTTTAAGGGTACCACAATAAAGATTTCAAGATGGGTGAAAACGAAAAAAGGAATGGCTATGTAGAAGATATTACGCGCTATGCAGCGACTAGACTCCGACATAATAGCAAAAAATATAACTTTGGAGTTAGAAGTTATTTAAATATATATAAGCTACCAATACAGAGCTTTCTATTTCAACTCGACATTTTACCAGCAATAACTTCTATGATTCACTGGGCGCGCTCTCTATTTATTTCAAGTGGATTGAAATAAATGGAGAGCTTAGTACACAATAAAACCTTAAAAAATATTAAAATAGTGAATTTTGGTTTTAAAACATTATCTTCTGGTGCTGGTAGGCAAAGAAGAAAGTTCATAGAACTCCGGCCTATTCGGCTATTCCTACAGCCGATTTTGAAAATGTATTGTACAAAGTTTAGAGGCTGGACTTCAATCAATTTTGTAATAATTTATCAACTATTTTTAAATTAATAGAAAATAAAATTAATAATCAACAACAATATACAGTGGCACAGCCATGCTTTATTTCAGAAAACATTCGAAACGGCACAAACGTCACAAGATATGCTTAGGTAGAATTTTTTATATAAATATTTTTTATATAAAATGTTTCTGAAATATGTATTTTATTAAATCTTAAACATTAAGCAATATCTCATAAATAACATTTTTTTAAAAAACCATCTATTTTTACAATGGTTTTTAGAAACACATTATAAAGAATCACAATAATCATAGTAAAATGCAGGCCACTTCTGTAAGTATATTAAAGTTGATACATAAAATGGCAGGCATCAGACTTGATACCTTTAGTCAAAAATGTACAAATATGAATATAAAAATGGCAACAACAAAAGTAACTTGACAATACAGACTATACAAAATTATCCTGGAGCTGATTTGGTATAAAAATTCATTTTAGCACTTATGGAGATATTACTTCTAAAGAGAGTCTATTTCAAAATTATCTCAATCGGTGGTAATATTTTGAGGCAGGTTATTAAAGATAACTGATCTCAACATTGTACCCATAAATTGAAATATTTTAAAGGTAAGTAAGGCTGACTAAAGGTGCACTTATGGGGATATTATTTCTAAAGACGGGTCATATTTCAAGGTTAATTCGATCAGTGGTAATATTTTAAGGCATATAAAAGCATTTTAAGAGAGAAAATATTATAGCTGTCCCAATTAATGGAAATATTTTAAAGGCAAAAAGCTCTTAGATAGCAGATTTCATGATTTTTCCAATAACCGGAGCTATTTTAAGACTGAAGAAGAATTCCAAAATATTACCAATGAATGATTAATTTTGAGACTCAGAAAGATTTCCAAAGGGAATTTCATGATTGTTCCAATAACTGTTAATATTCTGAGATGGAGAAATAAAAGTTATAAGATATTGATTACCTGAGTTGTATATTGCTGGCCAACTCTTACAAACTGGAAAATAGTTTATTTTCACGTGTCTTTTTAATCATTTGTACTAAATGCAAAATAATTAATGCTATTTTGCATACCGATGACTTATAAACTGTTACTAAACTATTTAGAAAGTAAGAATCTCTTTAAGGCTAATCAAAAACTTTGCACCAACTTTGAGATCTCAACTGGAAAAATGTTACCGACCGGTAAACAGAATTTTCGGAAAATGCAGTTCATAATTTATACTTATAGCTCCAAAACAATTCATGGCAAACAACATCTAACAAAGAAAGCAAATCGTTCGTCCATTTAAAAACAGTTGCAACATCAATATTTTAAATATAACAAACTCATAAAAAAGACTAGTGATGTAAAAATAAATTTAGAATTATTTACAACATTTAATTTTGCACAGCCAACTTCTGAAAAGCATTATAGTCCATTAAAACAGTATTACAGTTCTGATGCATATTAAATATTGTGTTTCCATTGTCGTAACAATCGTAACTTTTGTTCTTTCTGTCTTCTTCAGATTGATTAGAGTTGACTTCATTGTCTTCTTCACGGCCATTTAAAGAAGATTCCTCTGAACAACCTTCACTAGATTCATCTGACTCATCTTCACTAGATTCCTCTGGTGTATTCGAGCCACTCATTGTCTCATCACCGCTTGGAGGGCCAGAACTATAGTCACTGTCATTTGCAGAAATAGATTTAGACGTTATACGAGATGTGTAGCCAGCAGTTTCCAGATTTCCAGAGTTTGCGTTACTGAAACAAATAAAAGTCACGAAAATTTATAATTACTATATAAAAATATTAAATATACCAATATGTAGCTATAAATTATTAATTCGGAACATTCTCGATTTTCTAGCATAATTCCGAGTTGGGATGTCCAATATGAATTGCAGTTCAAAAATAAACGCACTTATATATAGAATCAATAACGAAATCTATTAAAAGTTGAAAATAAATAAGAAGATAAATCGATAATCGATTTAAAATTTTTTGATTTCTTTTGATAAAGTAAGAATATCAGAAAAGCGGGTGACAAAGTTGTTTGATCATGCACTAACAAACCGTCCAATGCCTTCTACAGCATTTTTTCAGCTGGAAGTTGTCCCCGAACAAAAGTGGTAGAGAATCCCACGAAAACGATGGTCATTTAGATTCTGCTTTATGCCTTTCGTCAGATTGAATTTCCCAATATTTAGAAAAAGCGTCTTGTAATCCTCCTAGTGTCTCAAGCAACATTTCTTGAGATGAAAATTGTACTAGAGTAAAAATGGTAGAGAATCCCACTTTCTATTCTATGTTTTAATACTGTCAGTTTTTAATCTAGATAGGAAAATAGAAGATATCCAATAAACCCCCAATATCTCCAACAACATTTCTTGAGTTGTTAGTTGCTCTGGGGGGAAAAGTGGCAGATGATCCTACAAGAATTTTTGAGAATGTTGATTCTATTCTACGCTATTCTATTCTAGTCAGTTTTGAGTCCTGTCAGACAAAGGCAAGCCATCTCACAAACCGTCCAAAGCCCCCCAAAATATTTCTTGAGATGGAAGTTATCCTAGAACAAAAGTGGCAGAAAAACCTATTAGAATTTTCGAGAACGTTGATTCTGTTCTATGACTTTTCGCACTTTTTAAAATTGGAACTTACGCAACATCGTGGCTTTTGCACCATAAAACACCACACAACCAAATAACGCAACATCAAGAATAGTAGAAGAGCTCTCAAGAACTTTCTGGGGCAATCTCTTTGTGTTTTTTCGCTATTTAATATTTGGTCAATGGTGGATAGTCTTACACCTTACTAAATGGTCAGTAGATAGAGCTCTCGTATAAGTATGTTTAGGCTCACCTCGCCAATAATTTGTCACTATCTTTCTCTGTCGTTTACATAATGCGTTTGTTCTATTTTCCAAATAAATAAATAAAAAATCAAGTATTTCTTTATACACGCACTCACACAATCCATTCTGATCATCGCCCGAATTGGAATTCTTAAACCATTGAAGATACTATTCTAATCACAAAAAGGTTTTGAATGTCATAAAAGATATTTTTTATATTGTTTCAATTGATAAGTGTACTGTAGAAAAAAATTATGAAATGCGATTTTTTATACAATTCGCTGTTCTTATTATTTCTATTTAATATAATAATCTTGACACACTAATATTTCAAAGAAAAAATTCCACTTCACTATGACCCAAACTGACCGAGTTTTGAGATTCTGAATTTCTATATTTTAAATCAATGAATAGTAACTGTTTACTGTTGATTGATGGTTTTTTCACGAGATGGCGAATGAAATCTAAATCCGCCTAAAAACAATGATTTTTCAAAGCAATATACACAGTCAATTTAATCACTGAATTTGGAGGTTTTCCGTTTATAATACCAATGTGTTCATGATTATTTTATTAAACCCCACTAACATAGCAGAAAAATTGTTTAAAAATTCTTCAAACTTCCTTTTTTTTTTTTTAAAGAAACGTATTTATTAATTTCAAAAAATTAAAACATACTCAGCTACTTTATTTATTTTTTCCAACTGAAAGTATATACTTATCTCTCATGTATAGCAGTTAGCAAGAAAGATTTTAAATGAACACAATTATATAATAAACAATATTATAATTATCATATATAACAGAATAATGTGTTTCCATTGAGATTCTAGTAACAACGTACATGTAAATAAATAATTAAAAATGATTATGTTGTTTTCCTTCATTATAAATGGATAAGAATGTGTTCGATTTTTTTTTCTTTCATTTCATTCCTATTTATTTTTAACAACTAAACTCTACATACCTTTGAAGATCGCTACAGCCGTAATAACCTCTTCTAAGGAGCTTCAAGAAGACATTCCAGATGCCATCTACCGAGAACTTTGCTCTTCCCTGCACTGCTTGCAAGATTCTTTAAAAATAGTTTAAAATCTTTACATCTAAATATTTTATCGATCATTACATCTAAAGCAATTGACAAAACTACAAAACAAGCCTGTCAGCCCAAACAACAAGTCGAGTTTTAGTCAATTCTGTTTCAAATGAAAGCTTAAGATATCTAGATATACTGTCAATAGTAACATGCTTTCCATCAATTTCAAGAGAAATTAAAATACTTCATTTAATATTTTCAATGGAACTTATCAAAATTTAATAAGTAGAAAAAAAGAATTAGAAATAAAAAAATAAAAGAAATAAAAAATAAGTAGAAAAAAGAATTTAAAAGAAATCCCAGCCTTTAGTCTGAAGCATTGTAGTATGATAATATAGGTATGGTTCCTTAATTCTTTTAGTTTTAAAATTCGCTTCTGAGTATAAAGAAGCTGATCTGCGAGCATTTGATATTTTCAATATTCTGAGGATTTTAAGCATTTTGAAGTCTGCCTCAAGTACTTTATAGAAGAGGCTACACCTGATCATATTCTTAATTCTCTGGGCCTCACCAGCCAGGATCTCACTAACAATCCCTTGTCAGGATAGGATTTCTTCAAAGTGCACAATTTCACAGATTTGATACAGCCCTGCTGTTCTTGGGGGTGTGCAACAACAAAACTTGTCGAAATGTATACTGTAGTTGTTGTTAGGGTGCTCTTTAAAGATTTTTCTCTAAAGAGAAGTTTCAAAATTTCTCTTATAAATGGAGGGTGATGGAGAGCATGTGACCACTAAGAAATTATTTAGAGGTCAGTAGCTTTAAGATGGTCTAAATCAAATTAGTGATGGATGGTTTGGTAATGGTTCTTTGAGCATTTTAGATACAAAGATTATTAACATCTATTTAACGAAACTAATCTGTAGCAATGCTTTAAATGGAATGTTGAAGGTTTGTTTTGTTAAATAGATATTAAACTTTAAACATAATTAATTTAAATTTTTTTTTCAAAATTACTTACGAAGATATTAGGACATAGCCAACTTTTGCTGTCATTATATTAGGCCAATTCAAATAATACAGCATCTTCATGGAGCGGTACTGCATGATTTTGTAGCTGATGTTTTTCTTGTAATCCACAATTGCCTTTTCGATTTCTGCAAAAAAAAAAAAAAAAAAAAAAAAAAAAAAAATGCAGTTTTATTTAATTACTTGTAGTCTTTGGGGACCAGCCGGTTCGCAAATCTTAATGCTCTTTAAAACTATCGGTTAAATATTTTATTTTATGTCATGTCATTGTCAATTAAATACTTTATATGACTTGTCTTCTAATAACTATTTCATCAAAATATGTTTTAGGCTCAAATTTTGATAGTCATATAATTCACCATGCAGTTTATAAAGGCCTTAAGCCCGTAATGTACTATACGTATCTCTAATTATTTGTCAACTCTAACAAAATTTCAATTTGAAATTAAAGTGGAAATGGTTAAACTGCAAATTGATATAAAAACTTTTTTTTAAACGAAACTAAGCATTTTTTAAAAATATAAGTACTTAAAAGGGAATCATTATGTGTGCTACAGAATAATTTTAATAATTTATATAATATTTCAGGAATTATTCAACAAAAATTTCTTAGCTTCCTAATAAAATTTAGTTTTACTTTCAAAAGGATTTAAATGATGTGAATAACAATATTTTATTTTGTTTTGGTCTATAAAATTAATTCAAAAATATATATCTAAATTTTATATAATCATTTCGTGCTAAGGAATCATATTCTGAGAAATATTCTTGACATTCAACGTTAAAATAAATAAATGAAGGTTTCTGTCTTTTGCTTTGAAATTTGGGCGACTCGTAAAATTTTGGATGGAATAGTTTATAACAATCAACATTTTTATACTCTTAGGTATCATCTTTGGAACGATCGATGAAGCGGTCTGAAATTAGCTTCTTTTATTGAATAGTGATATTCAAATATTCATATCAGTCAGTTGATTAAATTTTATCTCTTTATTTAAAATTATAGTCTGTAAAATATCTTATTAAATATGATTCATACAGAAGAGGATCTAGATAAAAGCTAACATCCCTCATTTATTAAAGCATTTATAGATTCATGTTACACTCTATGTAATTATTTACTTCATTTAAGTTCTCTGTATAGATGTATTTTTATTAATAAAAATTTTCAAATTAGCCGTTGACCTTGAATTGAAAAGATATATATTAAATCCTATTTGTCTTGAATAAAGTTCATTCATATAAATAATAATACTATGAAGATCATAACTTTTCTTTACATTTCCTTTTTTAGAAAAAAAAGCATTTCATATTTATTTCATTTCATACAGACACGTGATGAAAATTACCTTTTTATATGTTTAATTTGCAATAATTGTTTATTTTTTTAATTTGAGTTTACGTCTATCTGATGGCAACGTATTGATAAAAGATAATTTTCTTTAATTTCATTCGTAAAGGGCATGAGCAGCTTAAATTTTATTTTTATTGTTAAAAAATATAATTAAATTAATATTTAAAAAAATTCATTAAAAATAGAAATTTAATTCGCTGATTAAAATATTAGGTCACTAAAAAGATATTCTATTGGCCTTTAATATGTTGTAAAAATCAATTTAGTGCTATAATATTTTCAAAAGTTATGGCGGAAAAAGTCGAAATTTTGAATTTTTAATTAATTCTAATTTTAATTAAAAATTCGAAAAAAATCACCCCTGGGTGCTCATTTTCGACCTCCAAGGTATACATGTACTAAATTTGATAGCTTCAGGACCAACGGTCAGGCCTGTAGAGCGTCAACACACACATTGAGCTTTATTGTAAGTATAGATTTAAAATAGCACTGACAGAGAAAAACAGTTGAAATGTGCACTTTCTAATTAGAAGAGAATTTCGTTTTTTGATGCTATCAGGATTAAATTAACATAACACCAAAACAATATATATATATATTTAAAATCATGTTTATTAAACATTCTTGTTTTCAAATTTGTATACATAACCATATTTGGTGACATTTGCATCTTATTTGGCCTGCACGATTGATAGTGAGGAATCAAATTCAAATCCTATACACTAATGCAGACACTAAATGTCTATAACACGTATGGGCAGAAGGTAAATGGAATTTATCAGATTAGCCAGTTGAATAATGATTTTATTTTTTAAAATCTTTAAAGCGGTGCGTAATCAAAATCAAGCAATGGTGTGTATGCATTTCGAACACAATACAAATGAATGAAGCTTAAATTTTGAGTAAAGCGAGTAAAATTTCTTCTTTAATGGGGAAAAATTAACAAATCACAGTAAAAAAAACATTGTTATTAAAAATGTATAAAAACGACCAAATATTACCAAGGAAGCAAATGTTAATATCGATGGTGCTGTTGGTATAAAGATCAGGGAATATTCTCTGAAGAAATGTGTAGGTTTTGCAGCTGTACTTGATCGATTAATATTAAAGTACTAAAAACATAGCTCTGTTTTTAGAACAATAATTTAAAAAGAAGAATAGTTTTTTGAAACTTATAAGTATCACGTTGTTCTTACAATCCAGAAATTACTAAGGCGTTTCAGAGTTCTAGTATTTTATTTATAATGTTATTCAGATATACAAGTAAAGTACAGGGAAAGCTCCATAAATTGGGGAAAATAACCAACGCATTTTGTAAAAAGCAATACATTCTACTGGGAATAACTTCTATTCCAAAAAATTAAACCTAATTTTAAAAAAATTTATAGCAGACTTTTTATGAAAAAAATATACCACTCAATGACATTTATATTAAATTTTATTGAAATATTATGTTTTTAAATGAAATGGTAATTATCTTTTTCACACGATGCATATAAACGTCAAGCGCACCATAATGAAAATTTGGACTGACGTGTATACATGTGGATAAATCATATAGAGCATCTTCTGGTGATTGTTAACTACTTAATCGCTTCGCATACAATGACGTGTCTGAGACGCGCATCGAATAATTGAATTAATTTTTAATCTGCAATTAAGTAAAAAGTATTAAATAATTTAAAATGAAAAAAGTCACTGGAAACGTATTAGTATTAAAAGAATTAAAATAATAGTAAATATTCCAATTAGAAAGCTATTAAATTCGTTATTTAATTAGGAAGTTAAGTAAATTCGTATGGCAAGGGGTTAATGAACTGGTCTGAAGTTCCACGAAATTTACAGGGAGGGAATTTCATGAATTTGAGCTATGCTTTTAGACAGTAACGAAAAAAAGAAGAAGAAAAAAAAAAAAAAGGACGGAAGTACGCTTATTTTGGTTTAATAAAATTAACATCTCGTGTCGCTTCGTTTCGACATTGTGAGAGTTATTTTGAGACATACACTACGATTTTCTCCAATGGTTTGATGAAGACAATTCACCAACTATCCAGACAAAACCAACGTATTTCTACTAGATGTCTAGTATCGGAACAGTCATGATTTTTAACTTTAGTTGTTTTATTACAAGATACCAATGGATATTTGACACATAGCGACTTAGGAAAGGGAATTTTAGATACCCTCGAGATACCTACATAAGAACTCTTGACTTTTTAGAGAGCTTTTTGACAACAACTAAAATGTTTAAAAAGATCTGGATTAGAAAATAAGAAAAATTCGGAGTAAAGAAGCACGGACAAATTTAAGATTTAAAAAGAAAACAAAAACAAAGAAATTAGGATCTAATTTAAATTAAGATATATTATTACACACACACACACATTCACTGGGAAGCAGTAAACAAATATGTGTATTAAATGAATAATTATGCATTGCATTACTTTTCCAAGTGAAAAAGGTTAAATAAGCTTTGATTAAGCAATGATTTTTTTTTTGTATTTAAATGCTGGATTTGTTGTAATATTTGTCACGAACAATTTTCTATGTAAGGTGAGATAGAAGTCAAGCATTTTCTGAAAAAAAATATTTACATTAAGAAATTTGCATTATTCATTAGCACACAATTGGATTCTCACAAGTTAACTCAAACTTTCATAACTCATTTTCATATTTAATTATGAAAACATGGGAAATGGTATAAGATTACTTTTGCGCCAAATTACCGGTCAAAAATGTGTTAAGAGAACTTCTTTTTTAATTCGAAATTTTCTGTTTTCATTATATGTAAAAATTTAAATTTATGAAAAAAATGGTAAAAATTGGAAAATCAAGCATTAACTACTTCAGCCTTTTGCCTTTCACTTTTATTCATGACCTTCCTCCCCCCTCCCTTTTTTTTTTCTCCTTTGAACACAGAAAAGTTTCAAAGGCTGCTACTTACCATGAAACAGCTCAGGTGATACCACATCTTCTGGTGGCTGGCAGTTGAAATGTCCCAAATTTATATTCGTTGCAATGCAGTTGGAACAGGGAAGCAAATCTGTAATTTAAAAAGACATCACATTAATATTGAAAGCCGATCTAGTATGCAAAGCACAATGTCTCCTCCCGCTCGTTTTGCGAAACATCACTTGTTAAGTGAGTCACTTCTTTTTAGATTTTGTTTTACTGTGTGAGGTTTGATTATATGAAAGAACAAGTTACTTTTTGTATTATTTATGAATAATTTGGAAGGGGGAAAAGCGTGAGAAGAACTTACCCCTACTATTTGTTTTTCTTTGAAAAGTCACTTGAAAACGAATAAATAATTACTAATTGTTACTTTCTACGATTTATGCTACGAATTTATACTCAGTAAGATACAAGTAAACAATTATTCTTCGAAGTCCTTGAACTCATTTTTGATCGCTGCTGGAAAACTTGACCTTATTTAGTTTCTAAATTAAAAGAATTTTTTTTTGTTACAGTTCTTTCAACTTCTGACAGCCAAACATAAAGGTTATGCTTTTTTTTTTTCTTTCTTTTTAGTTTTGCTATTATAAAAAACTCGATCCACTTAGCAATTTTTAACATATTTTAAATGAGTAACAAAGTCTATGCAAAATAAAAATATTTCTTTGGAAAATACGGTTTGAATGTTTGATAATCCCAAACTGATTTGAAAATGATACAATAAAATATAATAAGCTAAATTACACAGTGCAATTATTTTTTGTATTATTTATTTAAACATATTTCAATGCATTGTGTTCAACTTTAAAATACGATCTGCAAATTAATAATTATACATATAAATTTGATGAGAAGTTTGTTTGCCAATAATATTTTTTATTTTAGCAACAAACGTTTTATTTAAATTTCCGAACATTCGCTCCCAGATATTAATCCAAATTATGTCTGCTTGAACAAATTGTGAAAAATGTTGGATTTTAAATGTCTTGCGATAGAGATATGCCACATAATGTTTGACCAGAACTGCTTTTAAATTTGATATATCCATTATCACAGAGGGGAAATAATGTGAAAATAAACATGAGAAAGCTGAAATCTACGATTGCATATTTCCCGTTATCATGTTTTTTAAATCATTGTTTGTCTTAATTATTTAAAGCCATTAACCAGTTTAAACCGATTTGAAAGAATCACGAGATTCGATCAGTTTTGAGATGGGGGGAGGGGGGTGTTTTTCTAAACACTGACGCAGACGCAATCTGATATATCCTCGTGATTTTTTTCAAACCAGATTAAACTGGTCAATGACTTAAATTAATTAAGTCATTGACCAGAGAATGAATGAATGAACTATTCTTCAGAGAATGAATAATTTGGAAATCAACTTGCTACTTTAGTGGGAGATACATCGCTAAATGTGATTATTTGCATTATTTCTTAACAACCCTAAAAGCGAAAAATGGATGAACCAAAAGCGTTAAGTCGATAATTTATTGTATACGCATTTTGAGGCTTCAAAAACTTCAAATCAAAACATCGTATTCTCACATGATAATAAATTTATGAGTTAAATATGCTACTGCTTGAGAAACGTGCTTATTTTTTAAAAAATATCAATTACTTGCTACAGAATAAAACTCTGAAAGCAAAGAATTCATTTTGCACCCGTGTTTAACTACTACTAAATTATCACTTTTGATATTTGAAATTATATGCCTTGCGATTAAGTATAAATGCGACTGAAATTTTTTCAATAATTTCATTCTTCTAAAAGTCTAGAGAAGTGTGCTTAAAATTCTGTGCTTGTGTAAGTTAGAGAATAACTTTTGTTGTCTAATATGGTAAGGGCTGTCAAAGTAAAAGCTACAGACAAAACTTTAAGGAAAATGTCAGACACCATTCATTTTTCATATATTTTAGTGATGAATCATAAATATAGAAGTCAATGATAAAACAATCTGGTTTATCACAACTTCAGTCAAAGTAAAAGCTACGACAAAACTTTAAGGAAAATGACAGACACCATTCATTTTTCATATATATTAGTGATGAATCATAAATATAGAAGCCAATGATAAAACAATCCAGTTTATCACAACTTCAGATCCCCTCCCCGGACAAGATTTCTTGATATACGTCTAATAACAGAATATTCTTACACTTGGAAATGACCAGTTTATAAATGTACAACATAGAAGCCAAGTTGAATCTGGAAGCAAAATTCAGGCATGGAGGTTTTTTTACACACCTAACTATTTCTATATTTAAAAAAAATTCTATTCTTGTCCATATATTTCCCCTCCCCCCTTCTCTCTCCAGGTGAGACCAAGGAATTTTGCTCTTACTTTATCTTGCCTGATTTGTACGATTCCACAAAACAATACCAAATCAACAAAAATATTCTAGGATGCAATCCATCCATTTTGGAATACAAATGGTACACGTAATAATCAGAAAACAGTCGGAATTGTTAACAATCGATTCAATTCAAATTTTCAATACATTTCATTAAATATGCCATTGTCTAGTATATTCC
>JAPMOQ010001131.1:728828-834881 GCA_026543055.1 Argiope trifasciata | reverse complement strand
AAAAAAAACTAATTCAATGCTTATTACATGTGATTAAAACAAACATAATATTAACTATTAAGTCTATCAATTCGTATTTCTAAGCTACGATGGTATCGATATTCATATTAAGTGCAAGTGCGTGAATCTGGATTAACCTGATTTCTGGAGCAGGTTCGTGAAAATATCAGGTGTACAAAATTGATATGGCTCATTTCACTTCCCTGTTGTGGTGATTCTATGAGCATGCGTATGTATATTTTAAACTAGGCGCTTTTGGTGACCAGCCGGTTCGCCAATATTAATATTTTTTAATGATCAGTTAAATGCTTTATGTAACGTCGTTATGAATTAAATACTTTTTGCGTCAGGTCATTGTCTATTGAATACTCTATGTAACTTGTTTTTTAATAGCTACGTATTCAAAATATTTTTAAGGTTGAAATTTGATAGTCAGATAATTTACTCATGCATTTATAAAGGCCTTAAGCCCGTAATGTACTGTATATCACTCTAACTACCTGTCAGCTGCAGATGATTAAGCTGCAATTAATATAAAAACATTTTTTACTGAAACTTTTCATCTTTTCTTTATGTCAATATTGAAAACTGAGCTCATCAGCATTTGAGTCTTACGTGTACTACAGAATAATTTTCATAATTTATATAATATCTCAAGAATTATTCAACAAAAATTTCTCAGATTCCCTTCTTTTATTGTATAGTGATATTCAAATGTTCATAAACAGTCTGTTTTAGAAAATGACTTAATTGACTAAAGTTAGCTAAACCTTTTACAAATTAGCCATTGGACCTTAAATTGAATATATATATATTAAACTATGTTTGTCTTAAATAAAGCTGATTTATTAAATTAATAATATTGCAAAAGTCACAAAAAAATGTGATTTTTTCATATTTATTTCATTCTATGCAGGCACGTGCTGAAAATTACATTTTTATATATTCAATTTGCAATAATTATTTTTTAATTTGTGTTTTTGTCAATCTGATGGCAACATATTGATAAAAGATAATTTCTCTCCTTTCACTAGTGCTCTTGCAGATTAAATTTTATTGTTTTGTCCGAAATATATTATTGAAAAATATAGTTAAAATATTTCTTGAAGAATTCATTAACAATAGAAGCTTAAGCTTTATGTTAAAGTACTGATATCATTAGAAAACTAATTTTTTAATCTTTAATTTAATGTAAAAATCATCGTTGTGCATCGGTATATTTTCGGAAGTTTTAGCGGAAAAAACGAAGAAATTTCGTTTAATTTTTAATTAATTCTAATCAAAAATTCAAAAAAAAGGGCTCCGAGGTGCACATTCCCGACCTCCAAGATATACAGGTATCAATTTTGATAGCTCTAGGTGTAACAGTCTGGACAATAGAGCGCCAACAAACATACAAACACACACATTGAGTTTTATTATAAGTATAGATTTTGTAGATTACAAATCCAGCCATTATTGCACTTAACCTATATGATGGTGTATTCATAAATTCCTAATTTCTTCTATGCTAAGCTTATCCTTTTTTCTATACTTCCAGTCGTTAATCAGTGACATAAACATGGTTAGAGTCGCATCGCCATCAACTATATCTCAAAGAATCCAGAGAAATCCAGCAATGACTTAAGCATATTAATTTTGATATGTGATTGTGTGACTACAAGCGTAGTTTTGTGTCGATTTATTAATTCAATCGGTTGCGTAGAACGCGTCTAAAGCACAAATTTGATTGACAGATACTGTTAACCTCATTTTCGGGATAAATTGCCAAAGAAGATACGATAGATTCAGTAAAAATTATAAATGCGCATCTAAAGTTAATATTTCTTAGCAATTGCCTAACAATACTAGGTAAGATATTCTCTTTTAGGGTTATCGAAAAAAGATTAGGTTAGATCTCTCCCATTGGTGGCAAGAATCATACAAAGATAATATAACGGAAAATATATAAGTAAAAGCAAGTAACTTACTCCAATACTTGTATTGCTTAATGTCAATGACTTCAGAAATAGCCCATCATTTTCTGGACATATGTCGGAATTCCCCGAAAATGGAGCAACGGACACCGTGTACTGGTTGATCCAAGGGGAATTGTTGCTAAGGGCAGCATCAACATACGCCTATTAAAAATGAATAAAAAATAATTCAGTTATTATATTTTCATAATTAAATTGAAATTTATTAAATGTCACTTCAAAATTTGAATATTAATAAAATTTGGAAATAACGTTTAACCAGTTAATTCGACTTCTGCGGAAAATGCGTATCTAAATTGTGTCTCAAGAATTTAGTGATGTCAAGTACATTTGTCAGACACAAAGTATGTGTAATATGAAATTAGATTCTCATGAAATAACTTATTTTAAATTTCCATAATCATATTTACTTAAACTAACATACATTTTTTTGTATATGAGTAAAAATAAACATAAAAAAATTATTTATTATTTTAATTTGTTGTTAGAGAATGATCTTGAGAAAAGCATGGTACAACGCATAGTAATCTTTTATTTGTTTCTTTGATTTCGACTTCTCTTCAAAATATAGAATAAGTACAAATTATGGACTCTATTAGAAATATTTTCTAAAAAACTGAAAATATCACAA
Organism: Argiope trifasciata; assembly: GCA_026543055.1. Classification (NCBI taxonomy): domain Eukaryota; kingdom Metazoa; phylum Arthropoda; class Arachnida; order Araneae; family Araneidae; genus Argiope; species Argiope trifasciata. The sequence goes on along the minus strand of JAPMOQ010001131.1, from coordinate 832,274 downwards.
TCAGTAATACACGAATTTAAAGAAAAATATACCAATTTTTTTCAGTTACTAATGTCCGATACGTGACGCTACTGTTACTCAGCATGAATTCCATCTGTAATCTAATTCGTTCCAAACATTTTATAGAATTTGTTTTGTCTATTTTCTTTATTTGTGTGTGTGCGTGTGATTAAGTCACTGAGACAAGACATTGTTTATGTACCACTAATGCCGAAAACTGTATCAGAACTTACAGAAAGCATTTGTGCAACATTCAGATTCATTGACAGAGAGATGTCACAAAATATTTGGAACGAACTGGATTACAAATTGCACATGATTTGTAACAAGAGGGTCACATATCGAATATCGAATTTTGTAACTGAAAAATGGCATATTTCTCCTTAAATTCATGCATCCCCTTATTGTAATATGAACAGTAGTTCCGAAAAATGATTTTTAAAATCAGATCCATCATTTAACTCACCCTGTACATCTTGAAATTTACGAATATGTTTGAGTTTTACTAACATTCAATTCAGCTGCGAATTGTCACTATTTATTATTTCTGACGGATAAACTCGTCAATAAGCAAAATATTGTAATTTTTCCATGACGAGTATGCTCGTCAAAACTAGTTAAATGTTTAAGTAGAAAGTAGCTATGGATTTAAGAAGCATTCATTATGAGATCTCTTATATTAATGATTAATTTCAAATTTTAAAACATTTTTATTTTAATGTCAGTTTATATACTATTGATTTATTTTAGTAACATTGTGAAAATGTATGCTTTTTTTTAGCCAAGGAAGATATAGAAAGAAGGTATTCCTCTATCTCATCATAACTTACCATGAAAGAATATAAACTTAGGGGGGGATGACGATAAAAGAACCCTCCTCATGAATTTAAGTTTCCATAAACTAAGTGATTAATGATAGCTTAACCTTCTGACTGCGTTATTTTTTAAAAATTAAGAAGCGATGTTTGCAAATAAGCTGAAATATTTTTTAACCAAAGTGAACTGATACTATGTTACATGACAATAATATGATGTAATAAAAATAATTTAAAAAAATAAACACCTTGAGCTGCGGTATGCAACAGAAAATGGACTGATTGCCATCCCAGGGAAATTGCGGGATTCGCAACTGGAGGGTTAATCCTTGAAATCATAACGTTTTTATTAACTGCTTGGTAACGAAAAACTCATCCTAATAAGGGAGTTACGATCTGAACTTAATATTTGCATATCTAATTTTGCTTATTATTCTTCCAAGTATAACTAATCATTAGGCACTACTTAACGCAGATAATAAAGTTAGCAACCTGCTAATGATATACACGTGTTGGTAATTTCAGATAGGCTGACCCTGATAATTTTTTTTACACTAATCTACATTTCCCTATACTTTTTTTTTTTCTTATCTGTAAGTAGATTCGTCTAGACATTATGCTGGGAGTCAAAATATAAAGAAATTCGGTTCCTGGATGATTGAATAATTCTAATAACTGCAATAGATTCTTTTAGATATTTAATGGGAAGCAGAATCATTATTCATTTTTAACTAAAAGTTATTGGCTTTTCACACGTTCTGAAGAGTAGATTCCAAACATTGTTTTCAAATGACATTTACCATTTTTAAACGTAAAATTTTTTAACCCTTTTCAGTTAGAGAACTTATTTCAAATTAAATTCTTATATTAAATGTAAATCCTGGCATAGGGTTAGAGCGTCTTCACAGTGATCTGGACGCCCCGATTCGAGTAAGGTTGTTTCTCTGAGTTCTATCTGTAAGGTATGTGAATATGCCTCCCCCACCTGTAAAAAAAAGACTTGTGCAGGCGAATGTGACTCATGAAGTAGCTAAGTCGTACTCTTGGTCCTAGTTGGCGTTACTGAAAAAACAATAGACTCCCACTCGGCTTAAATTGCTGACAGATCTATCAGCGGGCTTGTAAAATGTCGTAAGTAACAATAACAACAACAAATGACTTGAAGACCAAAATCAGATAAATACTGAAGTAAATAATGTATGGAAAATTATATAGTTAGGCGTACATTATCTTTTTAAATACAATTATTTGTGAAATTATTAAGAATAAAAAAAAATTTCATAACTTACCACTCCATAGAATTCTGGAGGTTCGTAACCACAATAAATAGGAATAAAACAACTACACATTAAAGCCTGAAAGGAAAAAAAAATTTTGAGTAAACTTATAAGTTTAAGCATATACGTTGAAAACCTTCAGATATTTAAAAATTATAAAGATAATTATGTCAAAAATATTTAAAATTAAAAATATTTATGTCCATATAGGTTTAGTGGAAACCGAGATTAATTTTTTAAAAATTAATCTTTCTTATAAAGTGAAATATTTGTAGGAAACATACGATACGAGGAGTGATAAAAAAAAATACAAGGCAATGGAAAAATGTTTTATTAACAATAGACACAGGATACAAATTGTAATTAAGATACATATATAGATGTCACTTCTCTACAAAATCACCAAACCTCATGAGGTATATATCCCACACCTCTGGGTAAATTTGTTTAATCCATCTTGGTAAAATCATGTCTCTGGCTATTGAGCCAGTTTTTGGCACCTTTTTTGAACATTACCGTCTGATATAAACTTTATTTCGGATAAGAGTTTCTTCACTGCTGGGAAAAAGGAATAGTCACTGGGAGCAAATCGGGGCTTATGGGGGGAGTGGCTCCAGACCTCCTACTTAAACATTTTCAGCAATCTTTCTGCCCTCTTCACAAAAAACGACGCCATTTCATTATCAGTTGTTTACTCATTGCTTCGCCTCTTCGAATCTTACTCATTGCTCGCCTTCCTCACCATACTTCAACGATTTGTCTGTGAATGTCGGCCCGGGACACGTTCGTAGCCCATAGAAATTGCATCACGACTCGCACCTATAAGAGATCACTTCTCTAGACGTCTTATTTTTGTCGCTGTTTCAGGTCTCGGTACCAACACTATCTGCTCGGACGACCAGTCTAAGATAATTCGCGTCATATGTCTCCACTATGGGTGACAATGTTCCCATCCACTATTTTTGCTTTCCAAATGCTGCTGTTTACAAACCCCTCCCGCCCACGTATTTAAGGTACATTACCTTAATTCTTTAATTTAAAAAGGGTGGGGGGAATATTGTTTTGATGAATATGTTACGATAATTCATATGCGATTAGATTAGATTTTCATTATCATACAATGAGTTGAATAGAAAATCCAACACAATATGAACAATCTTCATCCTAAATACTCAATTTCAGATTAAAAAATCGGAGAAATAAGTAATATACATTAAAAAAAGCAAGTCGATTTCTACTTAAGTCAACAAAGAAAATTTTTATTTTCGTTACTTTTTATTAAATAATCACAACTAATATAAACATGTATATACATATGACAGAATCACAATATTAAGCGGCAAAAGAACTTTTTTAGCGCTCTCCGCCTTTCGCCATAGATGGTATTTATTCCTAACTTTATATCGTGCCAAATATCTTATATAAGAGAAAAAATTATTTCTCATGTAAAACTAAAATGAAATAATTTATCAAAAAATTGATTTTCGCAAGAACTGCTCGCATTCTTCATCTTCAAGTGAAAAATACTGAAATCCTTGCATTTTACCGATCGAGCTACTGCTGTCGATTTTCATTACTAACTACAATTAAAATATAAAAAATTTAATTAAATTAGTAAATTAACATTTGAAAAAAATAATCTGCATTAACATCCAGTGTCATCCACCACAAGTTTGAGAAAATATAATTGAATTCGAGTGGATGAATAAAAAGTATATTATTAACGATAGAAAATTTGAACAAGCAATATATATATGTATATATGTGTGTGTGTGTGTGTGTGTGTGTGTACTTTCTTACAACCAATGGGAGTGATCTAACCTAATCTTTTTTCTATAACCCTAAAAGTGAATATCTTACCTAGTATTGGTATGCAATTGTAATGAAATATTAACCTTAGATATGCATTTAGCATTTTTATTGAATCTAACGTATCTTCCTCGGAGAATTATCCCGAGAATGAGGTTAACAGTATCCATCAATCAAATTTGTGTTTTAGTCGAGCTCTACGTTACCGATTGAATTAAACATATGACACAAAACTAAGCTTGTAGATCACAATCATATATCAAATTTAATGTGCTTAAGTCATTGCTGGATTTCTCTGGATTCTTTGAAGTATAGTTGAGGGCGATGCGACTCTAACCTTCTTTATGTCAGTGATTAATGACTGGAATTATAGAGAAAAGGATAAGCTTAGCATAGACGAAATTAGGAATTTTTGAATTCAGCATCATATAGGTTAAGAGCAGTAATGGCTGGATTTGAAATCTACATAACTATACTTATAATAAAACTCAGTGTGTGTGTGTGTGTGTGTGTGTGTGCGTGCGTGAGCACTTTTTATTCATCCCACTCAACTTTAAATGCTTTTTTAAAAATTTTTAGAAGACACTTGCTTCAATAAGTTTTTTAAAATATCAATTCCTTCATTAAATTTAACTAATTTTCAACACTTTAAATAGAGTTTTAACTGTTTGTAATGAAAATGGAAATCAACAAGCTGTAGCTCGATCGATAAAATGCGAGGATTTCAGTACTTTTCACATGAAGGAGAAGAATGCGAGTTTCATTATCACGAAAATCGATCATTTTTGATAGTTAATATTTTTTTATAATCATTCAATAAAAAGAAACTAAAATAAAAAAATTCTTTGTTGACCTAAGTAGAAATTGAATTAAATTATATATATATATATTACTTATTATGCTTCGCATACGAGAAATTAAGAATGTTACAATCATGAAATCAATTCACAAGCGATTTTTAGTGTATTCCCTCAGTGAAATAGAGCAAAAACGATGGATATTTTTTTCAATTTGTCAAGAGCTACTGGACAATCAGAAAGCTATAGACAATGCTGATTTAATTAACAGCATAATAGTTATAGAGACCTTGCTTGTAATATGAGCATACAGATGCATTATTTTCATAAATATTCAGGTAGAGGTTATCCCCCCCCACTTCTGATATGAGCATAAAGGTTCATTATTTTTCTAACTATTTAGATAGAGAGAAGTTTTTCTTTACTATGAGCATAAAAGATTATTAACACATCCTTTGGCACATCTTTTAATATCAGGTTTCATTTGTATTACATGATTTTAGAAACAAGTATGATGTTAATTTTAGTCCATCGACTTATAACTGTTAGAAATAGGAGTCGTTTATTTAGTACTAGCCGCCTTTGGCAACCAGCTGGTTCACCATGAGTAAAGTGTTCTAAAATTTTCCATTAAATCATATATTCATTAGCCTTGAAGTAATTCCGGGCATTGATAGACCTGAAATTAATATTTTCTTTAAGATGATGGACGGAAAGTTCTAAAAGTACACCTTTTCCTAATAATATTCTTTAATTTTATAAATCAGTTAGTTTGAACCATCGGTTATGCTTCCAAAATATTAAAAAAAATTTCGATGATGTTGCCAAAATATTAAATATGTTTTTTTAAAAAAAGCGAGAAAGGGAAAAAAGTATTAAATTAATGATACAGATATTGCAAACGATTACATAAATATGCCATTAAGTCGAGATTTCAATGCATATCCTGTCTAAATTCAATCAGGTTTACCGCAAATAAAGAAGATTTATTGAGTTAATGATATAGATATAGCAAACGATTGTAGAAAACTTTGCTTTGCATTTATTTTTTAAAGAAAATATCACATTTGATATTTCTTTTATTTTATCCAGTCACGTGCTGAAAGTTGCATTTCTTTAGATTTATTTTGCGATGATAATTTTTTTTTTTATTTGGACTTCTGGCATTCTTTTATTTTATCTAGTCACGTGCTAAAAAACATGTTTAAAATATTTCTTTAAAAGTTCGTTAAAAATAGAAGCTTAAGTTATACATTAAAACTCTGATACCATTAGAAGGCTAATTTTTTAATCTTTAAATTGATGTAAAAATCCTGTTTATGCGATCATATTTTCGGAAGTTATAGCGGAAAAACATCAAAATTTCGCTTAAATTTTAATTAATTCAAATTCTAATTAAAAATTCGAAAAAAGGGCTCCGAGGTGCACATTCCGGACCTCCAAGGTATACATGTACCAAATTTGGTTGCTGTAGGTCCAACGGTCTGGCCTGTAGAGCGCCAACACACACACACACACACACATTGAGCTTTATTATAAGTATAGATAACACATTTAATTAAACTTAAAATATAGGCGTTAAATGAAAAATATTCATCCTCAATAAGTTTTGGAAAATATTTCAATTAATTTTTTAAAAAACTTGGGAATATTCCTGTAAATCCATAACAGCTTGATTAAAAAATTAGAAACCAAATATAAAGATCAAAATTTTAAAAAATCAAATACAAAAATGACAAATTTAAATTTTTTTTGTTGGACAATCTTGAGTAAACTTTGTTTATATAGTTACTTAGCGGATTAAGACTCACTCATCACATAGTGACGTATACCAAAAGGGAGGATATATTTTAAACCCCACCCAGCATTACAGGCGGCGGTGGTTGATTATATATACCGGTAAATTCTTACTTTCTGAAATGCATTCTAATAATTGTACACTTTTAGTAAAGTTCGTTCATAATTTTGATCAGTTATTCATTGGAACTTTTAAAATCTTTTGGGCATGAATCCAAAAACAGGAGAGTAGAATTAAATGATAGTACCTGAAGTAACTCTTCTCTTGTCTTGAACCTGTTGAGCAGAACATTCTTGCCATTGTCATAGCGTGTAACAGACACATACAGCCTCCCATCACAATGGAGGTGAGCGTCTTGAGGTAGCATCCAGTCCATGGTATCGTACAGAACTTTCATGATATTCAGATCTGGGGACATGGGACCGAGGATTCCGTTTCTGACTTTCATTGAGACATCGAACACAGCTTTGGCACAAATATCTGAAGGAGGAACAAAAGGGATGTATTCAGTACATTTTATTTTTAATAGAAGTACGCAATTAGTAAGTTTCATTTTAAATAGACGCATTCAGGAAACTTTATTTTAAATAAACATAGAAAGTTTTTTTGTTTTAAATAGGCGTACTCAGTACACTTGTTTTAAATAGGCAGGCGTACTCAGTAAACTTTGTTTTAAATAGGCAGGCGTACTCAGTAAACTTTGTTTTAAATAGACGTAGTCAGTAAACTTTGTTTTAAAGAGGCGTAGTCAGTAAACTTTGTTTTAAATAGGCGTAGTCAGTAAACTTTGTTTTAAATAGGCGTAGTCAGTAAACTTTGTTTTAAATAGGCGTAGTCAGTAAACTTTGCTTTAAATAGGCGTAGTCAGTAAACTTTGTTTTAAGTAGGCGTACTCAGTTTGTTTTTAAATAGAATTACTCAGTAAGTTTTTTTCAACGTACTCAGTTTTTCACGCACGTGGTAGACAAAGCCATCTAATTTTTACAGAAAAATATGCGTAAAGATTAAAATAGGAGCGCAATTTGTTTAACGTGACAATATAAATAAAAAGATAAACTGCTATTTTTCTGTTTAAAATTTTTAATACAGGGTTAAAATTCATGGAGCCTCAACTGTTTTGGTTTATAGGAAAATATTCCAAACGATCTGTTATTATCTAATTTCTATTACTTCTATAGTATTAAAAAAACGCTTTACTAAGCATCAAGGGTACAGCAAAACATTTTTTGTAAAAAAAAAAAAAAAAAAAAAAAAAGCAATTCTTTTTTTAAAAAAATGCTATAAAATGATATATAGTCTTTTACTTATAATTTTATCAAGTGATATTGAAAACAAATTATAACTGTAATCATTGAAATTAATTACAGGGCAAGATAAAGAATGGCGATATAAAGAAGTTCCAATTGTACATTCTGTATCGCAATTATATGATCCGAATAAAAATAACTAATATATATATTATATATATATAGACAGACAGATAGAGAGAGAGAGAGAGAGAGAGAGAGAGAAAACATTTCTTTCACAAACAATGAGCAATTGTTAAACAATATTATTTAACTTAATGTATTTCATATTTGTAAAAACCAGCGGGTGACCAAGCTCCGCTCGGAGAAAACAGGTATCGAAGCTAACTCGAAGATTTAAATTTTCAATTGTGATTTATCAAAACAATACATGCCATAAGAAAATTTGTGAAACCATTGGTGAAAAGATAACCGGTTAAAGTGCACCATTGTAAATTATTCTAAACAAAGTTAGTTTGGAAAGGGAACTATTCTATACAAAGGTAAAGTTTGAAAAGTCATAGGAAATAAAATGCATAATGGTTGAAACCTATTAGGCAATAGACAAAGAAAATTTAAGTGCTGCCATCTATAGCCCTTATGACGAACTAATAAAGTTTGAAAATATCCTATCTGTAACTCCGATCTGCTCGACCGTAGTGCTTCAAAACCGGCACCAATCGATTCCTCGTGGCCGAAAACCCCAGACCCCCAAGTTTACCGGAGTTTATTAATTCTGGGGCGATTTTCGACTTGACAACCATTCCTCGTATTATAGTATTAGATATAAATTTGTTTGATTTTCTTCTCATGTGGTTTCGCTTTTAAATTTTATATAATGTTCGTTTCAGTATTCTGAGATGGCCACTTTTCGACCATACTATCTCATTAAAAGGAGAGACATGAAAGCATAAGTGCGTTTCCGAAATTGTTCGTCATTCTTTGACTGATTTTCGCACTAGACACTTTTTGATCAATTTATTTTCACGTGTATGTGAAAATCATGAATTTCTGACCGTATTATTTTAATTCAGATTGCGAGAAATCCATGTTTATTTTATTGTTAAATGTAAACATCGTCTCCATTCACCTTTCCTCTCACCCCTATTTTCACGAATTAAACCCATCCCTAACGCATGCGCAAGAGCGCGGAGTTTTAGATGTTGTTTAGCTTATTGGCGCAAGAGCCATAGCTGGCTATACTGCGCCGGAAAGTTTTAGAATCCGTCATCAAACAATAACCCTGAGAGCTTTCTACATGAATACACTGTTTAATTATTTTCAGAAATAAATTATCAATCAATCAATTAATTAATTAAATTTTTATTCCGTAGCAGGAATGCTACCGATAATGAATTTCAGAAAAGTGAGAAAAAAAAAACACGATTTCAAGGCTCTATAATGTAGATTCTATAATCAAGAATTATAAATATAAGTGTAAAAAGTAGAAAACTAATACCAAGCAATTTCAGTTTTTCATTAAGTTAGTAAAAGTGTGCCTTTGAAAATTATTTTAAATAAATGTATCCATATTCGCTTGATAGAGATTCTTTCACAAACTTTTTATTTAGTATCACGTCATGATTTCTGGGAGATAAGCTCAGTTTACGGAAGTATTGCTTCCGAAATTTATCTGTGGATAATGTACATCAACACTTCCATAAAAAGATAAAGAATTACAGACACATAAAAAATGAGAGATAAATAACAATTTATTAAGTAATGGGTAAATTTATTTACATCCATCCCAGAATGTCATCAAAGTCGAGCACAAAAAGAGATTGCTTAAAGGTTACTAAACTCATAAAGATAACGACTGTTTCGATAAATTTCTTTAAAAAAAGGGAGCACGGAAAGTTTTTGCTATGTTTATGAGCATAAATATAGGGGGCAAATAAGATACTGAACAAAATTGAAAAAATTTCAAAGTTTAAAAACAGTATAATTACATTAACGTCCCGTTTTAAAGTAGCATTTGGACTATTTGGGGACAGACCAATTTTAAACCACGGTCAGATGACGAGGAATACACCTGAGCTGGTAACCCCCTCTCCACACTATACCATCGGGAGGACGTTTGACCTCTTCTTCTTGCATACAGCCGACCACCTCGCCACCGCTGAACGTAGCAGTATCGACAGGATTTGTTGTGGTCGACTGCAGGACGTTTGACCTGGATGGATTTAGCGTTCACCAGGCCTCCTTACATGACGGTTCTTCGGTGGAATGGGGGTCTTGGGTTCTGAAACCGAGAACTTATTACCAGGCCGCAGTGAACACTTAAAACCATGGGGAATTTTCTCTCAGAAACGTTTTAATAAAGGTGTAATCATCCCCTTGACTCAATATAAAATTGTGAATATAATCTAAGACGTGAACATCACATGTGTAATACTTTTATCAGCACTTTTTTGTAATGGTCTTGGTACAACAAAGAAAATTGCCATTTTTGTATTACTTGCAAGTCATTGACTCACAACAAATTTAAAAAATCAATTTTAGGTTAATATATGTTATGCATCGTCCTGTTTTTGGCAATAAATCGCAAACACAGGTGCCCAAAAAAAATCAAAAATGTGTTTCGACACCCCCCCCCCCCTATAAATTTGAACTAAATTTTGACATAGTATTACAACTGCAGTCATAGGATCATATACCTAATCTCATTTATTTGTCATTGCGTTTTAGAGCTAAATGCATGAGAAAGTACAAATCAAAAGGCGGCTAAACCCTTAACAGATCTTGGTTCCAAATTTGATATGAATTTACCCTTTAGATTATAAATCTGGGCACCAAATTTTATCCGTCTAGTATTTTTCGTTTCTCAGTTATAGTATTATTTTCACTTGTATTTCTATTGCCCAAAAGATATTTTCTCCAAATAAATTTCGTTCAAAATTTGTTATAACGCGTATATACATTGCAGGACGTTTCTCAAATACCAACTAATGATATTTGATAATTCATAATTATCAAAATTTAAAAAAATAGTTTACCGAGAAAGCTATCAAGATTAAATTTCGTACAAATTATTTAGTTGAAATGAATGTTATATCAACCAATATTTCAAGCAAGCCAGTTGGCCACCAAATGCGGTTAGTTATTTTTTAAAAAAAAGACTTTTTGCTGTTTAACCCAAAGCTAAATACAGAAAAAAGTTCTCCATACTGAGGAAAATTTATTATCAATATTAAGAAAATTCAGGGAGGAAAAGATCCGTTTTTAAAACGAAGCTCTAATAGTATAGTCTGGTCAAAACTATCCTATTACAGCTCCGAGCGATACTTCACATGCATAAGATTCGAAATCTGAATATTTGTATCTGTGAAAACACGGCTGTAGTTGTGAAGAAAGTGTGTAATATTTCAATATTTTTTAAATTGGTGAGTTTGCTATTCACGTTGCATTTTCATATCATATTTTAGGGTTCAAAATATTTTTCAGATTTATGATATATATTCATAAATAATAACCCACAATAATGAATAACTTTAAAGAGTATTAAAAAATCAGATGATAATAAATTGGTTTAGCTTCATTATTTATATGATGATAAAAATATGGTGGCACAAAGTAAAAAAATGTTTAAGAGTTATTCAAGTGAACAGTCGAAGTATAAGTGGATTCCATACACATTTTAAAACGAAACATCCTCTGTTTAACACTCTTGTTTACACTCTCTAATAAAACTGGCAAAGAAAACAAAAAAACACCTGTATTTTCTTCCGGTGTTGAAACTGGTATCCCAAAATTAAGATTTTTTAAAAAAATGCCGTATACCGGTGTTAAACTTTTGGTCCGATAATCCTCTCTAGAATGTAACAAAACAAAACAGCAAATAAAAGATAAGTTATTCAAATATGACTGTGGGGATGGTATAAAACGTAAAACAAAAGGAAGGCAGAGAAAAAATCCAGAAATAGATACAAAACATATTAGTAGAAACTTCTTTATGAATCATGTATGCACTGGCAACAATAATAGTAACTTTTTTTTTTGGGAAAGAAAAACAGCTACAAGCATATGAGGTTCCATTTGAGTATATAATAAAAGATTGTGTTCGATAGAAAGACGAAAGACAAAATTGACTAGTAATGTGCCAACAAAATATATTAGCAATTAATCCAAATTTTCTGGGTTAGGCATTAAAAAATATTATTACTAAGTTTTCTATGGAATTGACTATCTGTTTTTTGCTTATGATAATGTCAATGTAAATAATGTAAAATAATGTAATGTAAATAAATGGGGTTTTTTTAATGACAGTATTGGTGGAGATTCTGGTGAAGAAAAAGAATCTGGGTGGCTGTTGGTGCAGTAACTGATCTGTTACTTGGGCGGTTCTAGAATGTGAGCATTCTCTTAACCCATTAAAGGCGAAGGATATTGACGGAAGTATGCTAGGTAACGCGGATCAAATCGTAATACTACGACTCCTGCCTTTAATGTGTTAAGAAGTTTTTGAAGTGAAAAAGTTGGATACAGGTCTCACCTATTCTTTGGTGTGGCATGATTATGCTGTGCGATCTCATTAGACCTTCCCGAACGGATGGTAAAATTAATAAATGATGGTATATCACCTAGTTAAAATATACGAGATTCCAAGGAATGACGAGCTGGTTGTTTTTTTAAACAGTTTATTTTTAACAGCAAACTTAACAAGATTTAACAACGTACATATTTTAGATAAAGACACGTGAGCAATTAAGCCGAGTAAAAATAATTTCAAATTATATTCCGAGACAAGATATATTCGGTAAGCCATTCTAGAAGCTACCGTCATGAAAACCGAACCGTATTACATGTGCACACACACACAACTGAACTTAAAGTTTCTTACATGCATATACATACTTACGATACCAAGTGGGTTTCGCGGTGAGCTCCGCCCACATATCATGGGATTGAATTCGTTTGTAACAGATGGTTTGAAATGCTTAGCACATTTGTTAAACATAATTGTTTCTTATATAAATGGAGTCTAAGGAGGGAAACTGTATCTAAAATCCATTAATGTTTTGAAACGGAAAATAAAGATTTAAGTTTGAAAAAAATATAAGGAAGAAAGTTTCGAGATTTAAAAAAAAAAAAATTAAATTAAAAATCACGATTTTAAAAATTTATATTTTTAATAACTTTAAGGCATATTATTGAACAAAAATAATCTTTATATTCTTTTAAAATTTAACAAAAAACAATACACATTATATTTTCAATACTTTTTCTAATTTTAATAAACTTTTAAAGATTTTTTAAATATATTTTATAGCAATACTTTTTTTATTATTTTAGTCACTAAATTTTGAATTGACGCCTGTCGTGAATATTATTAAATAATTTTTTTACATGTATTATCGTTGCTGCATAAGTAGGAGAAAATTCTACAAATAAAATAAAGATAGACAAGGCAAGTCTGAAACATTATGCCTTCAGATATTTTTGAATTTATCTTCAAAAACCAGATTATGTTCAAACTGTATAGGGAAATTCTAGTTTGCAAAACTTTGATTTTGAAAAACAGCAGACTGTTTTGCAATCACTATATTTTTGACTTTTGGACAATAACTTCAAAAATACAGAATTCCAGAAAAAATATGAAGTGTTTATAAAGATGACTATGGTTGCAAAATTGTATTATTAACTGATAAAATCAAACAACTGCGCAACTAGTTTTAAGACGGGAATCACTAATTCTGATAACGAAAATGTTATCTACCCCCCAAAAAATGCGTTGCAGCTTAAACAATTTTTGTAAATTTTAAAAATTTGCACTTGTTTGAGTTATTATTTTAAATTCTAACGTTAAAAAAAGAAAAACCTTAAATTTGTGTGATTAAAAAAAATAAGAATTTGAAAAATTATCAAAATTTTAACTGAAAAAAGATAGTCATTATTAGTCAAATATGATCCACTTGGCACCATTGCATGACAATTGGTTAAATTTGACACTATTCTGCTATCGAAAATCAACTACAATTTTGTGGATATTAATTTCTCGAAGTGTGTTTAAGAGTAAGAAAATAGAGCCCTCTGCTTTCCATTATACAAAATACCATTCATTTTGAAGGATTTCCATATTTCAGATATTCTTGAATTCCTAAAATGTGTTTTTCGGATAATATCCGTCTGCCACTAGGTCTGTATGTTTGCCTGTGAAGATGACTAAAAAGTGCTTTGAGCCAGTCAGTTTGGTTTAGTTTAGTTATATAACGTCCCGTTTTTAAAGCAACACTAGAGCTGTTTTGAGATGGACTTCATAACTTTGAACCACGATCAGATGACGAGAACGAGATCTGAGCTGGCACCACCACTCCACACCACACCAGCGTGGAGGACGTTTGGCTCGGATGGATTTAATGTGCACCAGATCCGCTTACACAGCGGTTCTTCAGTGAAATCGGGTCTCGAACCTGAAAACCCATGGTTTCAAAGTCCAAACCTTACCAATAGGCCATCACGATCCTTTTGAAATAGACAGATGAAATTTAATGCTTAATCATTACATAAAATTTCAAGTTTCGCACGGAACTTGTTGACAGGAAGGAAAATTATCTGAATTTCGATGCAAACTAACACAATAACGACAAAATTTAAAGATCTAGAAGTTTAAAATTTGTTGCACAGATTTAGAATTTAATTTACAAGAGTAGATCCATATCAAATTTTGTACCAAATCACAATGGTCAATTGTATATTGATCAATATTTTCCGACTTATATAAGCGCAATAACTTAAAAACAGAACGATTTATTGGAATGTGATTCTGATACTAAAATTACAGTTCGAATTTGTTTCAGTTTATAGAATAAAAAGCATTTAAAATTCGAATTTGATTTTTTTTACTTTACTACAAGAACTCAGAAAGCAAAAATCTGAGCATTTTTTGACAAAGGCGTTCAATTTTATGAATGGAATGAGAGACCAGTCTCCATTTGAGAATATATGGGAAAGTTTCGAGGAGACTACTTTTACTGTTTTTGTAAGTTTTCCGAAATTAGTTACACTCAAAAACGTGAAAGTAATTTTTCCTGTTTGCATAATTTGTTTCCATTTAATATTCATAAGTAAGGTAATGTTAATTCATTATTATCTATCTTTAAAATACGATACTCATTAAGAATTTTAATATTAATAATTTGGAATTTTATGAAAAAAATAATTGTTAATAATTATTTGACAAACAGAGCATACAAAAAGAATTTAAAACCGATTTAAGAAAATTAATAAAAAATCAATGATTACGTTTTAATATAATGAGACAAGAAAATCTTGATTAAAGTTTGAAAAAAAATTAAAAAATTCTACTTAAAAATACGCAAAAATATTAAGATTCATTTGATAAATTTTTGTTACATCCAAATAGTAATAGCATGTTTAGTAAATCGCTTTTTTTCTCGAAAAACGAGAAACTGCATTTCATATCGACAGGATTTTTAAAATTTTGTAGGTATTCAAAGAATATTTTTAAGAAATTAATATTGAGCAGCTACTTTGAACTAATAGTGAGCATTTGCTAAATAATTTCAATGCTATGCCAATGCTCTTATATCATCTGTTCTGTCCGATGGTTTGGAAGTTCAAGAATTCCACGACCCATTCCTCAAATTGTCAATTGCATATTTAAAGATCAATCAGTTATCTCTTAGAAATGAATCTTTAGGCATTTTGTGTATAAAAAAAATTCGGAAAAAGATATTTGGCTGTAAGAATAATTTCAACAAAATCGAATCTATCTTCCAAAATCTTTGTAAAAATTCACTATCAAAGTCATAGAGAATGGTAACAAATGCCTTTGAAGATTAAAATAAAATACCATATTTGGAGACCATTTATTATTCTTGCGATGAAATACAATATAAACACCAGAACGAATTTCCATTTAGTCATTTTTCAGTTAATCATTACCAAGTAAACGTGCTAATCAATTCTAATAAGACCAAATCCAACAAAAAATTTCATACAAATGCTATAAATATCACGATTTCGATAAACGATGCATTTCTATCATTCTTGGGACATTTTTTAAAAATCTATTTACCCTTATTTCTGAATCATCTGGTATTTTGACTCCCAACATTTTGTTCCACATTCATTATCTTTTCAAATAGGAGGATGTTACGTCGCAATGACCTTCGTATAAAAAAGAAAACTAGTTTACTTTTGAAGAAAGGAAATGGAAGAAATTTTTTTTTTTTTGGGGGTGTTTTTTTTTTTTTTTTTTTTTTTTTTTTTTTTTAGAATTTAAACTCAATCATCTTTAATTGAATCAATTCCACCATAATTTACAAGTATTGTTCAGATCAGTTTTTCAGACATTCTTTACAGCAAATGACTGTTTTTCTTAAATTTGCCTTTTTTTTCTCCTTGACTTGGGGGGATAGGTAGTAGGTGTGAAACTCCATTGAAATTTCAAAATCGTATTAACGCTTGTAGTCTTTTCTCTATGTAAATGAAACTAATTGGAAAACAGAACAAAAAAGAGGAAAAAAAGTGATAAATCCCTTTCATAGAAATGAAGTCTATCCATATATTTTTGATATCAACAAAAGCAAACTTCATATTTTAATAAAAGGAATTTGTTTAACAATAGCTCTAAGTGACAGTCTTTCGTCCCACCTTCAAAGCACAAAAGGTTTAATTAATTGACAATCAATCTAAGCTAATAAGTTTTAAACACCATTTAATCAATATCCCCGTTTCAAACTGAATGGCTACACGAACATTCCACGGTCACTAACAATTCTTAACTTATTATTTGGTCAGCTACACCCGATTACTGGCATTGTTCCTCTAAGTCACGTGACAATGTTGTAACTGTTCGACCCCATTGCCAGATGTAACAGACTCGCGGCCTACTTTCGGATGCTGGTTTTTACATCTAAGGGCAGATGCGTCTTTTTTTTACCTCTACCAGATACTTCCGGATGCTCTTAACTTTCTATTCTGTTTACAATTTTTCAGGATAATAATACGATTCCTCGTTAGAAAGTTGTTGATTTCTAGAGGGTCTTCATAGCTTTAGACATGTTCTCATTTTTCAATTAAAAATTTTCTTCTTGTTTTGGGGTAACGATGGAGAGAGAAAAAAATGAGGACGTACTGAAACTAGATTCCAGTGAACTTTCACCCCCAATTCCCTTTTACTGTACAAATGGTACAGACACGATTACTTTCGTGGTAATGTACAGAGAAATGAGATTTAGGAAAATTATTATTATGACTAGAATTCCAGTCAAATGCACAAAGAAAGGTACAAGCAATCACGTTATTGTAAGCGTGATAAATGCTTATACGAGTTTCTGGGTTATAAAAAGAATTCTACGCAACTAAATAGATTCCGTTATTTCATTATATTCATAATAAATCAGTGGCATTTCAAAATCATATTATATGAGTTTTCTTATCCAAAAAGTAAATCAGCTACAGTTAAAATTAATTCGAATCACTTTCATTTTCCAAAAAATAAGTGAACGGCGTTTAAAACCAGATATATATTATATTTTACTTTTTATAAATGAAATATAAAATTATAATTTAAATTTGATTAGTTAGTTTAGTTTAATTTTATTCACATCCCATTTTAAAGCAAAAATAGGGCTATTTTAAGACGGACCTCGTAATATTGAACAGCTGTCGAATGACGAAAACGGTCAATTCCAAAAAAATTTCACTATCGTAATTCAAAATTTTACATTTTCAACAATACCAATTTCATATTTGTTCAATTTTAATAATTAAAGTACGCATTATTATCAATAATTAAATTATGCATTAATAACTAACCCTTTGCATTCGAATGTTTTCTCAAATGCACCATTCTGACATTTTATTTTTTAAATTTCAGTTCTTAAAAATACCTATAAAAAGGTAAAAAATATGCAGTTCACTTTTTCTGAGAAATTATAATTAAAACAATTGTATATATTTATTTATTGGTCTAATAAACAAGTTACATGTATCAAGTGAATAATTATGCATCGAATTACTTTTCCGAGTGCAAAGGGTTAATAATTAAAGGCATGCATTGAGAATATAATCAAGATTATTTTAATTAAAGAGATATATTGATATTTCTTTCTTGGATAATATTAAGACCTAACACAATTTTTTTTAAATTTATCTTTCTATTGAAATAAAAGTTGTTTTTTTCTTTTGTATATTATATATAGTTGTTTTCTTTTGTATTTTATACAAAAGTAGTTTCTGCGTTAAAAATATAAATGTTATACATGAAAGGATTCAATTCCTTGCAACGCGCCGAATCCGTCAGTTAGATAACAAGTAATATAAAACCAATTAATTTCTAAGACAAATTTAGACTTATTTCTTACAAAGAAAATTTTTATTTAGTTGCTTTTAGTTTTACCTACTGAAATGCTGTCTGTTTGTTTCGATTTCCATTACAAACTGCTAAAATTCTATTTAAAGTATTAAAAATGAATTAAATTTAATTAATGAATTAATATTGGAAAAACAGCATTAATATCAAGTGTCATCCACTAAAAGTTAAAAAAAAATGTATTTCAATTGGAGTGGATGAATAAAAAGTATTAACAAATGAAAATTTCAACACGATATATAAATAAGTAAATATACAGTCGCTACAAGCCAAATCGGACACCATAGGTAAAAAAACTTTCTTCGCCAAAATATTTTAATTAAAAGGAATTAGAAAAAGACGTAAAAAGGTTTTTTTAACAGCGAATTTATTGTACAGCCAAAAACAAAACAAAACAGTGCCAATTAATTAACTATAATTGAAAATTTAGACATAAAAGTAAAATTTATAAAAAAGAATCTATAAGCCGAATTCGGAAATAGTTGCAACCCTGGGTAAAAATTACTGCCATCTTTATGGTCAATGTTATAATTCTTTAAGGGAATTTTTTGATTGTGTTGTTTTTGTTTACTGTGGAAATAAAATATCAAGGCAAAGGAGCCAGCCAAGAATTGCGTTAAGAAAATTGGTTATTAAGTAAGCTGAAGATGGAAAATATATGCCAGAAATATCAGAGGCTGTCCACAGAAGTCCTCCAACGGTTAATAACATTATCAAATGCTTCAAAACCACTAATCAGGTGAAAAATAAGCTTAAGACAACCCACAACAAGATTTTAAAAGAACATACATTTAAAACATTAAGTAGTTTTCAAAATCTTACCGTCCGAGTTTGGTTTGTGCATTTTTTGTTTGTTTTGTTCTTTGCCATAATTTCGGGCGAAAATGAATTAATTTATAATTTTTATTATTGGTTTTTATAATTGCAATAAATATACTACTGAAAATTCATTTAACTATATTTGTTATAATTTTTAGTTTACAAATTTTTACAGTATTGTATCTTTTCTTTGGTGTCCGAGTTTGACTTGGAGCGACTGTATATATGAAGAGTGTGAACTATTAGTAGGAACTGAAAAAGAAAGACAGTTAAGAAGTTGATGCTATACTAAAGCAAGATTCATTTTCCAACACCTTTAGCATATTTTGTTACACCAGTCAACAATAAAAATGAAACAAGATTACCGTCACGCATTTTAATTCGTTGCAATGTTATCAAAACAAAACTTTTAAATGAAGGTCATTTCTCGGAATTAAAATTCACATTCGTTATTTTCATCGTCTGTCCGCGTTTCAATGTCGGACAACGAACTATAATGTCATAACCCGAACTTTTTCTTCAAGGTCATGTGCTCCACATTTCTCTCTCTTCTCTTTCTCCATTTTATTTTTATTTGTTTATGTATTTATTGACGCAACTATTCGCTTGATTCAAGACCAGACATTTCTGAAGGTTGGAAAAATTCAAGGTAGCGATTATTACTTCATCCTTGTCAAAAATGTAAAGAAAATCACTAAAAGATAAAAAATCCTGATAGTTGTTTATGGAATTAGTCACGGTCAAGAGCATATGAAGATTGATTTAAAAAATGAGTATATTCTTGTTACACTCCAGTAAATTTCGGAACTTGGAATGTTTATAAAATGAATAGGGTTCAATTAGCATTTTTGAATGAATTAACATTAATTTAATAAGGAAGCAAATGAGAATGGTCCCCCTGAAGATTTCTAGCACACACCCAAATAAATATATTATCCATCATCCGCTAACATAAAAATTGTGAACCTTGAATAAGTTCATGAACGTCAAATTTAAAAGCTCTGTGTCATTCTCATAATTTAAAGTTACACTAGTCGCTTGCAGCAACCAATAGTTCGTTCACCATAATAATAGTAATGATTTGGTAATATGGACCAATTTCATGAACTATATTTTATCACACCAGATGAAAATACTGATTTAAATTATAGATGCACAATAAACAAACATTCTAATTGGAAAGGTACAGATGCTAAACGACGAAATTAATAGGTGAAACCTGTCCAGTTTTGGTGATTGAATTAATTTTGCGATATTAGTCGAAAATAAAAGGCAGCAACCATTGAAAAATTATCTCAAGTCAGGAATTTTTTTAATGAAATTTGTATAATGTTTAGGATTAAGAAATATGCCAAGGGTCTTTTCCCCTTCTTTTTCTATAAAGAATTCACAATGTAGTAGTGTTTTTATGATTTCTCGCAAAAATAAGTTGTCTTGGAGAGTTCAAGTGGCCATTTCTTGCGTTCAGGTGACAACTCCGCCACCACTGAAAGAGGCAATATCGACAGGATTTGTTGTGGCCGACTGCTGTCTTTAAAATAATCCATCCATATTACTGGCGAATTCTCCGAACTGGCATTCTCTTCGAAGCGGTTGGTTCCAAGCCACGGGTGGTCAATCTCTGAACTCAGTTTCCCCTACATTTGTCATCTTGTTTTAAGAACAACAGGTCGACACTTAGAGAAAATCTTCTCAAAATTCTCAGTATTCCTCCAAATGTGTGTCCCACAACAGAAGAAAGGCAAACATTTTTAAACTTTAAAATTTTTGGCAAAAAACAGCATATTTTCAACATCATGTCTTTCAGTATTTTAAGATCGACTGACACCATAGTTACTGAGCTCAAGTCCTTATTTTCAAATTTTAGGCTCAGTCAAGTGACCATTGTTGGAATATTTAGGGGGTTAAGAGCTTATATAAAAAATACAAATTGGCTGAATCTACCAATAGTTGCTACTGAGATACTTCCAAGAGTTTTCTTAATTATTTTCAAAATGCAGATTCTTTTATCATAGAGATCTAATAAATGGGAATGATTCTTCACCTTTTAAAATTCTACTTATTAGGAAGTACGAGAATGTCTTCTGCAGAATACACAAGACAAAAAAAAAAAAAAACCTGTACACTAACAGATACGCCTTCCGGCAATAAAGCAAATTCAAGAACTGTTATTCCTTGTTTTAAAAGGTAACCATCCCAGTTTGTTCATCAGAGTTCTATCGGAAGTAGGAAATCAAACTTAATAAAAGAAAAATTGCCCGCAGTATGTCTGAAACAGTCGCCTTCAGCTATTGGAAGACTACCTAATTTGAATATGTTTATGTCTGGAACATTGGCTAGCAGAAGTATTATTAGATTAATTATTCCAATAGGAAATAAAGATGCTCCAACAGATAAGTTCATGAGACAAAAGCCTCTGATTGTTAGAATAACAGCTTATATGTTATAATGTATACATCAAGAGCATTGACCAATATTTTAATTGAAGATTCACCCAACTTTTACACATTTTATTTTCTCGTATACGAATCATAAGGAAAAAGTCAAAAAGCCGCCTATGCTTTGTAATTTTAATGAATAATCAAATTTTACTTCTTTCCGAGTTCAAAAAAAAAAAACCATTTCTCTGTAAACACGACACTTCAGAAATGGAGAGAATTGAATGTTATATTTTATGTGAAAGTTAGGCCAAAATTGTAAATTCATCGCGTTTTAAACTTAATCTGTCCAAGTATCCAAAAAAAAAAGATAACTGAAAAACGGAACTTATTAGCGTAGAAACATTTATACATAGTTTTTATCTCCAAAATTGCAGCTCTGGGTCAAAGTTTGACTATAATCCGTCCAAGGGAAGGTGTGTGTATGTGTGTGAATTAAAGAAGTCCGATTATCAAAAAGGAATTATTCAACACTGTAATAAAGACGCCGTCTCTCAACCCTGGAAAACAGTATGAGCCTTGGGCAAGCTAGAGAATGCATTGCATGGCACCGACGTAAAGTAGTTACACCAAATTTCAACCGTCTAGTTTAAAGAATTAGAGCTACTTTTGGGACAAAACGCCACTTCATGTCCATGCAGCTATAACTTATAGGTTATTTAAACAATGCAATGGGCGACATTGGGAAATGCTCCAAAATTATTTATCGCTGTGATTATCGTCCAAATTATCCGAGATTTAACAATTAACGACTAAAATTTAGTAAGGGGGTTTTAACATTAGTTTAACAAATTATATTTGTGATAAACAGAGAGATGGACATAGTGCCAAAAATGTGTTTTCATGGAGGTCTAAAATACGGTAATTCGAGAATATCTCGAGTTCGAATTATCTGGCAATTACAATGCCTTCTTTATACTTTGTGTATAAGAAAGTAAAAAGTAATCTACTGATGTTCATTCCAGTCCAGACTAAACAATGAGATATCAAGCGATCGTTAATACTTCTATGAAGAATAGAACACCTTCATAGATTCGGTTCTTAGATTCTTTTTTTTTTTATTCTGCAAGTTTATGAAGTAAGATAATCCATAAAACAAAAAAACAAACAAAAAAAAAATGAAAAGAAAATTTTCTATCATCAGTCTAACGTCCAGTCTAAACACTGCGGCACCAAATTTTGATCACGAAAGAGATCAATTACTATTTGCATAATATGCAAATAAAAGAAGAAGAAAAATGACCCACTGAGGTCAGAAGCCTACAGACACACAAACAGAAAGGGAATTCGATGATATCTGTTTTAAAACCGGTTATTTGTCAAGATCTGTATTGCAAATGAAATATCCATAACACAAAGGGACCCATTTGTAGGCGGTTTGAAAATGTGAAAATGATTTACAGAACTTGATGAAGGGAAAATCGGATCACCGTGTCGGAAAGAAGAAAGGACGTGTTCCAGATTTAACATCTATTCCTGCCAAATGACTGTTCTAAAGCGAAATTGGCAGACGGTTTCGTTTTTGACGGAATGCACTTTTTCTGCCTTCAAAGGTATTGGGTAAGTGGTAATTCAGAACATTACGAAAACAAAAAGCTGAGAAACCGTCACGCTTTCTCTACAACAAGTGAACCATAAAAAAAATCGGACGACCTACATTTCTCCCACAAAATTTCAATTGTTTTGAAAAGTAATTTTCACTTGAGTTATGGTTTAGTAAGGTTATGCAATTATTTTTTACAGATCGAAATTGCTGAAGAATTTACGTAATGAAACTAGCGAGCATAATACTCAATCTATATCAACTGGAATTTTAAACCAGCGGGAGTAGGTCGCTTTGAAACTTGAGTACTTTCTAATAAATGCATTTGCTAATTATTAATCACGTACCATTGACGATCATTATTTACGAACGAACATATTAGTTATAGAATCTTTGGCGATTAATCACTGGGATTAGGGTAACGCACAAGCAGCAAAGAAACTGAATACCGATTTTTGGATGTGCTTTTTTTTTTCAAACCAAAATTTGGCAAAAAATTATAGTTGTAGTCACAAAATGAGATAGAAATTTCCTTGATTATTGATTCTTTTGATAGTTAATTAACAATAGATACATCTTTTAATTCTCTTCGAAATATTTCAAGAAATTTAAAAATACATTATTAGATAAAGATAATTTTAAATACTTTAAATTATTTCGATTGTATTATGGTTTTTTTAAAAGAAAAAAATAATGGAAGCAAAAAAAAAAGTATTCTATTTAACTGATTAACGCCTTAAAATTTTTAAAAACAACGTATCTTCAAAACAGTATTTTAATAATACGTTTATCCGGCATTCTTTACCATTGATCATATATTTTAGTTATATTAACGTTCCGAATTAAGGGCAAAATAGTAGAAATATTCCCACTGCAAAATCATTGGCACAAGATACAAACAAAGAAATCACATATCTCGCAACTGTATCCATCTGTGAAATCCCATAACTGACGTAATCTATACTCTTGCTACCTGATAAGGTCATATTCCACTGCCCCCTACAAGGAAGAATCCATAGTTGCCCTACCCTATATTGACATGAATGAGAAATTTTTGCTCCTTTCATTCAAACAAGGACAAGGCTTATAAAAGACACCTGGGAAGTCTAAATTCGAATTGAATGCAAAATAGTAGAAATATTCCCAGTACAAAATCGTTGGCACAAGGTTACAAGAAAAAAAGCTACATGTTTCGCAACTGGCCTTATCCTTCTGTGAAATCCCATATATGAGGCAATCTAAGACTCCTTCCACCTGATAAGATCATCTTCCCTTGCCCCCTATGAGGAAGAGTCCATAATCACCCTATCCTGTGTTGACACGAATGAGAAATATTGCAACTTTCAATAAGGGCAAAGTATTGTATATAAAAAAAACCTGAGACATAAATTCGAATAAGATGCAAAATAGTAAAAAATATTTCCAGTGTAAAATCAGTGGCACAAGATACACCAAAAGAAAAGCACAAACCTCGCAAACAACTACCTTTCTATGAAATCCCATATATGAAGCAATCTACACTCTTCCCACTAAACAGAACCATCTTCCCTTGCCCCCTCCAAGGAACAGACTGCGGTCACCCTATTCTATGCTGACATGAATGAGAAATATTGCAACTTTCACTTGAGAAAAGAGGACAAGGTCTTGCAACCCCCTTTTGAGTCCCCACAGGAGGCAATTATAGGTTATAAAGTAGCACGAATAACCTTTGTCTCGCCCCTTGTTGCAAAATCTTTTTCAGAAAGAAAAAGATTCAGAATCAAAAAGGGAAAAAAATCTTTTTAACTTTTCCTTCCTTTAACTGTATAGCTAGGGGCTATTCGAATATTCGTCTCACACGTGGTGTGCAACAGGAAATTTCAAAGTAAATAGAATAGGAAGCAATGTTGTCGCGGTATTTCGGACATCAATAATTCCGGTTTAAGAATTTTTCTTCTTCTTTATTTCGGAGTTTCAAAATGTCAAAGCTGTAGTCTGTTAGTGGTAATAGCGGATAAATTTAATCCTGCAAAAATTTATGGTATCAATTTTTGTCAGTTTGTATTTTAAAAAGATTTATAGTTCTTTTTAAACAATATTTGTGAGTTAATACCAAATTAATCTGTCAAAATTTTTTAAATATTTCTTTTTTGCCTTTCCTTTAATTTTTTATTTTCTCTTATACTACGTATACGAGATCAAATCGTCAAAATATTTGAACTCGAGATTTTGAAGAATCTACGTTTTAGACTCCCCTGAGTTCGAAAAAGACGTTTTTATGGAATGTTCTTCTGTCTATATGTGCCAAAGGCTTTGATTTAGGCAGTTAAAATTTGGTTTACTGTCTTTACCTCTATTTTGTATCAAATTTTCAAAATTTTTTGTATCAATTGTATCAAATTTGATTTCTATAAAATTTTGAGCAAAATCCGTTAAGAATGAGTCCATTTGTCTGGCTTTTTTGCATATACATTAATACGATAACTGCAAAACAAACAGAGCTAGATAGATAGATAAAATTCGGCCTCCGGAATTAATCTCTATGGTGTAACATCTATCATATATTGAACCAATTCCCACTATGGGTTGATTGTTTGTTAGTAATTCAAAAATACAAAGCTATATCAAATTCGGTACAGTATTTTGTGATCACAATTGCAATTTTGAATCAAATTTTTGTTCCAATCGGCTCTGAAAAACATGAGTAAAACACAAATTCGATTTTTACATATTATTAGCGAGTGCCATGAATTAATTGCCAAAAAACTCG
Source organism: Argiope trifasciata (assembly GCA_026543055.1). Lineage (NCBI taxonomy): Eukaryota > Metazoa > Arthropoda > Arachnida > Araneae > Araneidae > Argiope > Argiope trifasciata. Next base: position 806,604 of record JAPMOQ010001131.1, on the reverse strand, counting down.
CCAAGAATGATTCAATTCGCCACACGATAGATTCAATAAAAAGGACAAATTCAGGCCAAAGGTTAATATTTTATAACTATTGTACGCCAATGAGATACGAGGCGTTCTCTGGGATAATATCTTTATTAAAGAGTATGCGAGAAAAATTTTTTTAGGCGACCACTTCGGATGGTTATGAAAATCATCTATTCTTATCAATCGGATGTATAAAAATTCTTTTGAGATGGGCTTCTTAATATAGAAAACCTTAGAAAAAAAGATCAGGTGAATAACGCTCTTCAGCATCTTTTCTTCTTTTTTTTATGTTGTTGTTGTTACTTAGGGCCCTTTACAAGCCCGCTGGCAGAAAGCAGTCAGCGATTTAAGCTGAAATGAGCGTCTCTTGTTGGATCAATAGAACTAGGGTTAAGAGTACGACTTGACTACTTTCATGCTTCATATTCACTTGCACAGCCCCTTTTTAGTGGGGGGGGGGACATTCATACAACTCACAGATAGAACACAGAAGAATAACCATGCGTGAACTGGGACTCGAACCCGGAACATCCAGATCACGAGGAAGACACGCTACCCTATGCCAGGGCATCGGCTTTTTTAATGGTTCTGCCAATTAAAGGTAACAAAAAAAAAAAAAAAAGAGAATCTTCTCAGAATGAGCAACACAACTTAAAAAATAATAAATGTGGTAGCAAAAAATTGTGTTATGTTCTCCTATAAGAATTCAAAGGGGTAAATACTTCAAAAAGAAGAAAAGAACAGTTAAAAATTTGTCGATAGAGAAGATTTTGATAAATCCACGTTCAAAATCTCTTTAAACTCAAAAATATCAAATCTGAAATTATGTTCATTTGGAACATAGCCTGTCTGTGTGGACGATAATTCAAAAATAGAATAAATTAGGCAAATGGCATTCAGCTACTAAATTTTTTCTCCCTATCAAATGTGTTGATTTATAACAAATTTTGGACTAAATCCTTCGAAGGAACTTTATATATTCTTCCATATTAGGTACGTATAATAACCTAATCACCGTAACTTTCTCGTATACTCTCTAATAAACACAACACATGCCGTAGGCGAACAATAGATGAATGGTCAGTCATTTGATGGATTTATTCCCAAATTTGATACCAATTTAAACATTAGATGATACGTCTGTGTATTAAATTGTATTTATTTAGCTCTCTTCGTTTCATATTTATCTTGTTGACACATATATGAGCAGCCGGACAGACAGCTTCTCAGTGGATTTCATTCAAAATTTGATAGAAATCTACAACTTAGCTGTTAAGTCTAGATAAGACCATCTACATCTTACTGATCCAGAGAAATAAAATTGAGCCTGTGGTTTCCCCCCCCCGCCACTCTGGTACTGGTTTATATAAAATTTTGGATTAATATTTCGATAGAAAGCCTATATATTCGTCAGTGCCATAGGCACATCATAATTCAAAAACGCAACGAGTTCTATGGATGAATTAGGAACAGTCATTACCAGAACTGTAATTGCAAATTAAATAATATTACTACTCAGTTAAGTATGCCAGTTCAAGTGCATGTGAAAGCACTATCTCAGAAGAAAAAAAAAGCAAGATAGACTGCATGAATTCACATCAATATTAAATTTGGACTAATTCGGTCAAACTGAAAAGGTTCTTTTGCAAAATGCATGACTGATTCATATTACCCAACATAGACCTAACCACAAAACGCGTCATATTATTTATTTTTATTAGTCGAAAGGAGAACTCTTACACTGGTTTTTCAAGCATTAAGTCATATTTAACCACTGATTAGTTTTCGAATTTTGAAATTAACCGAAATACCGATTGCTAAACTCCGGTAGAAAAAAGGGCTGATTGGAAACCAGAATACCAGCAAGGCACAATGCGTTAATACAATCCAAAAGTCTTTTAAACTTAATATTTATAAATGATACTGATCGATAATGTAAAACATTCATGAGAAGAAACCTCATACATAAGTATAAAACTAGTCGTCTCTGACGACCTGCTGGTTTGATTAGGATGTTTAATTTCAGTTAAATCTTTTGCATGAAACTGCTTTCAGTGATTCTATCAGATGCGAAAGCCCTGTTATTTTATTTATGTTTAATATGTTCATGTACTTTTCTAACGGAGACCAATTCCATGACATCATACGCATTATTAAAAATGCAAATGCCCGCCTCATCTTTTTCTAACATTCTGTAACTTCATTTTATATTCATAAACTACATAATTAAGAATTATTAAACAGAATTCTTTTGATTTATTTTTCAGCAATGGAAGAAAATCACGGATTTGATAATAAGTGAAAAAATTAAAAACGGTTTGAGTCTCAAATTAATAATATAATCCATTGTTGGAAATTAAGCAAAAAAATTGCCAAAATTTAGAAAATATGTGTATGAATATTGAATTAGCATCTAAAAGACATAATTTGTGAACTTTTTTAAAAAATATAATTTTTGAATCACTGAAAACAGAATTATTTTTTTGAATTGCAAGATGAAAAAATTATTTTTGTGCTATATTACTTTCGGAAATTATATAAGAAATGTCAAAATTTCTTTTTTTAATTAAAATTTAAAAAAACTGTTCTGAGATGCATATTCCCATGGATTATTATATATCTGTTCAAAATATTTGCCAAATATGGTCGTCATCTGAATTGTAAAACGCGCATGTACACGCGCACGTGCATACTCTCTGTCTCACACGCACACATATATTCATCTATATATAAGTTAATGTGATTGGCAAAACCCAAAATATTCTTCATAATCATAATTTTTTCTGATTTTACTTTTATTTTATATGAAAGTTTATGACTATTAAGTACATCACCAATAGTCGCTACCCTCTCCCCAGCGCTCTCCAATTCCGAAATAAATTTTCAAAATGCTATTTCACTCTCTCGGAAGAAATTTTCACAAAGTCCATCACAACTTCTCAACCAATATTGCCAATTTTTACTTCTGTATCCCCCAGATATCAATAGTCACATGTTTCAAGAAGTACTGAAAAAGAATAATAATTTCCCCAACTTCAACAACAAGACTGATTTCAGCATTTTGTAGCCATGGCTAACCAATATAAATGCCCTACGATTGCTATACAAATGTAATTTAAAACAATCTTGGGCTGAAATAAGATGCGAATCATCAAATGATTGATTGATGTGATTAAATTAATGCTATCAATAAAGTAACCGAAGCTATTCGAGTGTAACATAGGTTGCTTTATAATAGAAGTCCAGAATTTCCTTACAACAGTAATGGATTTCAGTATTTTGCGATCCTAGGTAGAGTACATCATTAGACTCCTTCTTTTAATAAAGTGAAGGGCCACGGCGACCTGGTGGTAAGGTCTCGGTTTCGGAACCAGAGGGTTTCAGGTTCGAGACCTAATTCTACCGCAGAACTGAAATGAATTCTGTTCTGGTGCACGTTAAACGTCCGGATCAAACGTTCTCCTACAGGTGTGGTGTAGAGAAGGAGGTGCCAGTTCATGTGTCATCCTCGTCATCTGATCATGGTTCAAAATTGCGAGGTCCGTCCAAAATAGCTCTTGTACTGCTTTAAACGGGACGTTAATATAAATAAACTAAGCTAATTTAATAAAGTGGCAAAAGATTTCGATTTCAGCTCATTTTTATTAGTTAATGAAATATATATATATATTATTTTAATAATTTTGTAAATATGTATTTGCGTTTTTATTTGTGTGTGAACACGCTAGACTACCCATAATACGTTTTTGCGCACAATGTTATTGAGGCAGATGTCTAATTTCCTTATTATGTTGATAAATACATGATGTGAAACGTATAAGATCCTAACAATCATAATAAAATGTTAATATTATCATAATATTTTACCATACAGGGAATTTGTAAATTTTACACTTATTTGATAACGAAAATAAAATGCGTTGATTGACTGACCTGCTTGCGATCTCTTCTCTCCCATAAAAATCCTAAAAACCTGTTTAATCTGCCTAGTAAAATAACCGTCATTGCCTAACAGCTGGAACAATAAACGGTTGAAGCAATCGGATATTTATTTAAAAACGTTATTGGTAAAACAGCATCCTTTAACGAATTAAAAATGTACCGAATGTCGTGATATTTGTTTTTGCTTTTCTGTTTCGAAACCCAAATCCAGCTCCGCACCAACGATCAAAATTAGTGAAAGAGGAAATGAGCCGTAACGCACTTTCCAGAAAATTATTCTTCATTATCTTTAACAATCCAGTCGATAATTGAAGCCCAAGAAAATTGGTGAAACTGTTTACTTGAAAAATTGATACATTCTGCTTGTTTTTTTTTCTCCGAAATATTGGAATGCCATTTTAGATTTCAATGAAAGAATTGATACAATTTTATAAATACGATTTCAAAAGAACCAAAATACCCTAAAATAACAAAAACAGTTACAATTTTCTCTAAACAAATGATTACTTGTCCTTTTCTTTCTTTTTAAATCTATACTTATAATGAAGCTCAATGTGTGTGTATGAGTGTTGGCGCTCTACAGGCCAGAGCGTTGGACCTACAGCTACCAAATTCGGTACATGTATACTTTGGGGGTCGGGAATGTGCACCTCGGAGCCCCTTTTTTTTTCGAATTTTTAATTATAATTTGAATTAATTAAAAATTAAGCAAAATTTCGACTTTTTTTTTTGCTATAACTTTCGAAAATATTATCACACAAAGCTGATTTTTATATCAAATTAAAGATTACAAAATTTAGCTTTCTTATGGTATTGGAGTTTCAGCATATAGTTTAAGCTCCTATTTTTCTACGAATTTTTAAAGAAATATTTTAACTATATTTTTCAACAATATATTTCGGACAATACAATTAAATTTAATCTGCACGAGCACATTACGAGTGAAAGAGAAAAAATTAATTTTTATCAATATGTTACCATCAGATTGAAAAAAAAAACTGAAATTAAAAAATAAATTATTATTGCAAATTAAACATATAAAAATGCAATTTTCAGACCGTGTCAGCATGAAATGAAATAAATACGAAATATGTTTTTTTTTAAAGAAAATCTAAAAAACAAATTTTTACTTTTACAATATTATTAATTAAATAAATCAGCTTTATTTGAAACAAACATGATTTAATATATAAAAATTTTTAATTCAAGGTTCAACGGCTAATTTGTAAAACGTTAATTATAGAAATGCATCCATAAAAATGGTCTAAATGAAGTTAATAACATAATATGTAACACGAGTCTATAAATGTTTTAAAAAATGAAGAATGTTTAGGTTTTAAATAAAAAGTGATAAACTTCAATCAACTCAGTCTCTAAAACTGATTGATTTATGAATTTGAAGATCACTTTTCAATAAAGACAGGTAATTTTAAACCACTTCATCGACCATTCCAAAGACGATATCTCAACCAACGTTTAGGATTTCTCGAAACTGATAGGCCTAAGAATGAAAATGTTGAATGTTCCAAAAAATTATATTCAAAACTTCAGAAGTTGATCAAATTTCATAGCAGAAGATAGAAACCTTCATTTATTTATTTGAAAGTTGAAGTGTCAAGAATATTTAGTAGAATATGATTCCTTAGAACTAAAAGATGTATAAAATTTACAGTTAATAATTTTTTAATTATGTTTATAGACCAAAATAAAATATTATTATATGCATCATTTAAATCCCTTTGAAAGTAAAACTAAAAATGGAATTTTATGATGAATCTAAGTAATTTTTTTGAATATTCTTGAGATATCCCATAAATTATTCAATAGTACACATTATGATTCTCTTTTACTTTAAAAAATGTTTCGTTACGATAAAAAATGCTTTCATCAATTTGCAGTTTAATCATTTCCACTTCAATTTAAAGTCGAAATTTTGCAAGAGCTGATCAGATAATTAGAGAGAAATATAGTGCATTGGTTTAAGACCTTCATAAATGGATGAGGGAATTATATGTCTATCAAAATTTGAATATAAAAATATTTTGATGAAGTAGCTATTAAAAGACAAGTTACATAAGTCATTTAATTGATAATGACAAACCACATAAGGTATTTAATTGACAATGACGTGAAATAAAGTATTTAACTGATATTTTAAACACAGTAATATTGGCCAACCAGCTGGTCGCCAAAGGCGGCTAGTATGTAATAAAATATCTATTGAAGAATTCCACTTCTCAATTTTTTACTATGCAGAGAATATCCCAATTCTATTACGCAATTTTTTCCAACAGTAAGTAATAACTCACGTGTTTTCATTCTTTTAAGACGCACTTAAATGTAAAACACAGACACGATATCATTTAAAAAAGAATTTAATACTATATAAGATAGTGAATTTTGATGTATTTTAAATTTTAATGACTGTTGTATATTTATAGAGTATTAAAATACAACGTTAAAACTGAATACAAACTGATTTTTTATACCATTTAGATTTAGTATATAGGATGAGTACAAATAATCGATTAAAAAATTATATCTTCGAAACTACTGCATGTATTACAATAAGTGCTACATGAATTTAAAGAGAAATATATTAAGTTCTTTTCAGTTACAAATGTGTGATGAATGACCCTCTTGTTTCATTTCCTAACCTGTAATCCAATTGAACGTAAAATTTTTTTCTAACATTTTGCGATATCACTTTGCCAACGGTTCTGAATGCTGCAAAAATGCGTTCTTTAAGTTCTAGCAGTGTTTTCGTCAAAAGTGGAACATAAACAATGTCTCGCCTCAATGATTTATTTTTGTGGGGATATATCAATAATAGACAAAACAAAATGCCTTGAAATGTTTGGAACGAAAATGTTTGGATTACAGATGGGAGGTATGCCATGAAACAAGGTATATTTCTTGGTATATTTCTCTTTAAATTCGTGAATCACTTATTGTAATATGTGTGCAGTAGTTTTGAAAATATGATTTTTTTTAAAAATTGGGTCCATCATTTGCACTCAACCAGCCAAAATTAAGGGTAATATTTCCGTAGTGTATGGATTTTTGTCATTGTTGGCGTCGGTTATTAGATGCCCTAACCTTGCTGCACTTGATTACTTAAATTTTAGCTAGCAAAAGTATGTAATATTGTTGATTAGTTGGAAAAAAAAACCCACGAATATATGCTTTTATTACATCAAAAGGGGAAGATGCAATGATCTTCCGTTAGTACATTTTGCCTTGGTTTTCGCTCTTCAAGTAGGAGGAGAAAATGCACGATTGAAATTTGACAAACTATCAGAGAAATTTGACAAACATGTATCTGAAACACAGTCATGAAATATTACTCAAGTCAATAATAAATCTTCTGTATTGATTCATAATACTTTTCTTGCGTATAGCGGAGCGGGGAACTACTATAAAGTAGCCAAATGATTTTTGACAAGTACGACTTTTGATTTAATATTTAGGCTTGATTGTTTAATGTAGCATGATTGAATAATATTAATGACTAACAGATGTAAGAACTGAATTTTGTTTCCATTTCATACTGTTGTATCGGACCGTAGCATCGAATTTTCCTATTTTCATATTTGAATGAGAAAAAAAAAATTAAATCATTCATAAACATTATAATAAGATACAAAAATTGCAATAAATAATGATGAATAAATCTATAAATTTTTCATTTTCAAATTATGTCAAATAATTGGATTGAAGCGGATTAAATAAATATTTGATTTAATAAAATTTGAAGTAATTATATTTCGTACTGCAAGAAAAAAAATTTAAACGATTTTTCTAAAAATGTATATTTGAAATATGAAAATACAATACAAAAATTTACAAATAATTTAAATTTAGGATTGAATGCAGGCTATAATAGCATTAATTTCTTTTCAATGTTGTAATAAATTTTTGCAATTCATCATAGTCCCAATTTGTAGTATCAGGTAAAATATTTTGATTTAATTAAAGCAAAATAATTTAAATTAATGATATCCCAGGAATTTCACATTCTCAAATGTTTGATAAATTATAAAACTGACAGCATTGTTCAAAGTATATATCAGAGTTCAGAGACTTTAGAAAAGCTAAAAAATGTCCTACTCTCCTAAAAAATAAATAGAACACAAGTATATATCACTGATTTTTCAAATGTTTCCAAATTTTTTCCTCTTTAGAATGAAAATTTCTTAGAATTCGTTTTTTAATTCAATCCAACTACGAAAGCATGGAGCTATTGATTTACGATCCTTGAATTCTACGGTCTTTTTGCGTCTTAAAACTATTAAGAATAAAATAATTATAGGTAATATAATGATTTAATAATAGGTTATAATTATTTCATTTTGAACCTAATGACGATCAATTGCTGAATTGTTATTTTAACAAGTTTAAAAATTATATTTCGATGCACAGGGAACGGGTGAATCAGTTTAATGACTTAAAAATTTTAATTTTCTGGATATATTTAGGAAAATAAAAAAGAAATCCTTAATGCATTGTTTCATATTTCAGATCCATGTTCTAAAAATTTAAAACATGAAATTATAAACAAATGACTGATTGCAACATAAACAACTATAAAAATTAATGATTCTTGCTTTAGTAAGTGACAGGGGGTTCCTTATAGATCAATACTCTGGAATTTTAGTGTTGACAATAACGATTTAAATTTACATTTCGTATAGATAAACAAACACTTTTAATGTATAAAGATACTCTTCTACTTATATAAAAATAAACACATTTATAGAATTATTTTACACACTTACCTAACGGAACATCACACATAAAAGCACATGCCACTAAAGCTCCAACGGACCCACCAGAAATTTTATTCCTTAGGGACTGGGGATAATATTTCTTAATACAGCTGCAAACCCCCACGTGGTATATGCCTAAATATCCACAACCATTCAGAGACAAATTCATCTGACTAGGATCGATGGGCAAACAGTCATTTCTGCTAGCAGGGCCCATGTTTATTTTTGAGAAATTTCAAATCGTCCGCTAAAGTTTTTGCTGTAGAAGCAGCAGCACACGCGCAGGACTGCCAACTCGCTGATCGGTTCACTGACTGCTTTCTGATCCTTTGCTACGGTTCCCAAATATTCTGAGTGTTCGAAATGAGGTTAGTGCGGAAATGAAAAGGTTTGTTGTCATGTTCTTTGACGTCACATGGAGGTGCTATCGCGCATGAGCGGTAGTTTGGAGGAGCGGTTTCATTCATTAGCAGCTATTCTGTTATCGTACATTCCACCTGGTTGGGGAAGGAAGGTGGGGGATGAAGGGTAGAAAAGAGGGATTGTGGAACGATCGATAAGGCACCCCCTTTTTTGTTGAGAAAGAAGGGTTTAAGGATGACTAAGGTTTAAATTATTCGTCTGGAGCGTCTTAGCTGAAAAAATGGCCTTTGTGACAATAAAACTCGGCGACATCTAAGGTTTAAATTGGCTTCATCCTATTGTACTTTACATCAAAGTTCTTAGGACATCTCTTTTTATGACATTTTTCATAGAGGGTCTTTCATAGTCCATATTTACATACAAAGTTTACTATGAGTACATTTCTAAAATTGAAAAGACACTTGATTCAATTTAGATATAGATTACATGTACTATATACATGCCTGCACGTGTTTTCACACAAAATCACTACCAAAAGAAATGCATGCTCTCCTCAGTTTTACAACCTAAAAGATTTACGACCACAAGAGTAAATAAATAAAAATTCAAGAAAAAATATAGTTTCAAGTCATATTTCTGTTAGCATGCAATAAAGAACATATTATACATTTTTTCTTTTTCATTTTGTGTAATAATTATGCTTACATAAATGGAATTTTTATCTTTGAAGTACAACTTTTATAACCTGCTTGAATGAAAATAGTGTTAAAAAAATATATATCTGATACACTCCTTGGAACTCCTATAAATATACACTCCTTGGAACAGAACTCAGTTGTAAATCGAGGAGTCCTGTATAATTTTCGTAAATTAGTTTAGAATATTAATTCTTCAACTCTGAACATTTTAAAAATACATGCCTGATATACTAGTCCTTGGAATAGAACTTTATAGTAAACTTGTATAATTTTCGTAAATGGATTTAAGGAGTTAAATGGATTAAGTATAAGTCCAGTATAATTTTCGTAAATGGGTTTAAAAAATTTACTTTTGCTAAATTGAAAGTATTATTAAAAATATATATCCTATATACGTCTCTTCGAAATAGAACTCAATGGTAAATCGAGAAGTTATGTATAATTTTCGTAAATGAGTTTAGAAAATTAATTTCTTGAAGCTGAAAATAGTGTTAAAAATATACACCCGATATACGACTCATCGGAACACAGCTCGGGGGTAAATCGGGGAGTTCTACAGAATTTTCGCAAATAAATTTTGTTAATTCATTTCTCTACACTAACAATAATATTAAAAATACTTCCGATGTACGATTCCTGGGAAAAGAACTCGGTGATAAATTGAGGAGTCCTGTAAAATTTTCGTAAATGCATTTAAAAAATTTATTTATTTCTTTACTCTGTTTTAATCATTTTTTTTTACTCCCACATTTGATTGATTAATTTTATTAAATTTTGATTTCAGGGGCATGGTAATGTAGTAGAGAATCTTTTAAAAAAAAACTTGTTTTGATTGATTTCAATATATAACAGTTTGATTCGAATAACAGTTTTGGCTTGCTGTCTGTCAGTTTGATTCGAATTCTATGGTAAATCGAGAACTTGCATAATTTGCATAAATTCGTTAAAAGAATTAATTTTTATTTATCTATTTTGTTTTATTAATTTTTATAACATTTATTTATTTATGCTCTAATGTGCATTATTCAGCATTCAATGGGAGAAAAAATTGCGATCCAATCATTGATTTTCATAATGAAACAAAAATTAAAAATTAAAACGATGGAAAATAATTAAAATAAAAATCTCTGTTTATTTAATACACTATTAAAAGTCCGTTTTTAATCACTGTTTTGAAAACTTGTATTCTCTGAATTCCTCAAGAATTAAAATAGAATTTCAAATATGCTTATTAACAGATTTAAAGAATGAGGAAAAGCCAACAAGAAGAAAATTAAACACAAAATTTAAAGAATATTATTAAGCTACCAAGGTCTAAAAAATTACCTCTAATTCTTTTATGAATAGGGTCATGGAAATGATGTCGATGTTTTTAATAAATTATCGCTAATACTGTTACATAAAAGATTTTCATTTTTTTAAATTACAGTCATCTTGTTACGGCAGATATAAACTTCAAAATTAGATTTTAAAGAGGAGTCAACCCCACTCCCAACTCATCAGTCTAATGGGATTTTTTTATCATATGAGGACATGAGGTTTTCATTTGAGGTTTTGGGAGCCTTAAAATGTTAAGGCAATAGATTGTTGAAGCCTCAAAATACGTTGGCAACAAATTGACAATTTATCCCTTTTTTTATTTTTGAGTCGGCTTTCATAGATTAGCTGTTAAAAAATCTATCGTCTGCTAATGTAGTTTTATTTTGGAATGGGCTTTTACTGTATTGCTTTTGAATTATCCACCCTCTGCTGTTGTAGGATTTCCTTTGGGAATAATAGCATTATTGCCTAATTCATGCAACGTTTTTTAAAAATAAATTAAATAAGTTAAAATATTATTTGTTTAATCGATAAAGATTGTTGTCTCAGAGATAATTAGAGACCGCTAGAAAAGTCTCGAGAAACTCTTTCAAACTGGTTTAACCCGGCTAATAAATTAATTAAGACAAGTAATAACTTAAAAAATAATAATGTTCTCACATGATAACTTGAAATGTGCGATAGTAGATTTCATTTTTTTTGAAGACCATAAATCATATTTTACGGACCTTACATAAAGATTATACTTTATTAGAGCTCCAAAAGTATTTTACGTTCTATAATCTTATAATAGAACAACTTATAATAGAACTTTTTATTGATACATATTTTGAAATAAAATTTCAGAATAACATTGAATCCAATTTTTTCAAACCCAAAATTTCATGGATTTAGGGGTTACAACCAACCTTTATTTATAGGGATGTCAATCAATCCATGAATCAATCTTTTAAATGATAACTAATGAAAAAAAAAATACAGTACAACTGATTGTTTTCAACAAATATCCTTTAACCTTTTGCTCCACTTGTTCCACTGCAAGGAATACTCAACTTCGCTCTCTTCTAAAAACGTTAAATTCAGCAATAAAAGGGGGGGGGGGGAAACCTTGAAAAAAATTCACTTTTAATCTTCTTTTTTAATAAGATACCACAATTTAAACCGAGCTGATCGATAATTTTGAACTGTAATACTATGTATAAAAGTCTATTTTTTGAAGAAGTAGTGTCGATTTTTTCCAGTAAAAAATAATTTCAATCATATTTTATTGGCTTCATCTTAAACTATTTATTCTCTATCCTTTTACTTATTTATTTATTTTATATAGAAAGCATACATATAATCGCTGGTTAAAATTGGGAATTCCTTCAGCTGGAACACTGCGCTGATCATGCTACATGGTGGGACGCTATTCCGGAGAGAATGCCTGTGTCGGCATTACTTGTTCTTCTCCCTTTTTCAAATTAACAAGGAATAGTCTTTAGGAGAGGCATAATTCTAGGAAATGACCAACTCTTACTATGGGTCTGAAGTTTGGGAGATTTCTTTCTTTTTTCTTACTTGTACTTTTTGTAATCATTACTGATAATTGTGCGAAGATTCTTGCACTTTATTTTGAATTTCACAGCGTTCGATTTATAAAATAGTGTAAATATTTTTTAATTATCTATACATTATAGCTTATTTCTTAATTTTAAATATAACTGAAGACTCTTTTTGTAAATTAATTGTATTGAAAAGGGCTCGGAGAGATCAATTAATTTTTTTCCCGAAACATCAAAAATTGCCTCCTCTCCAATAGTGAATCTGAGCACCTGAGCAAGGTGCATCACAAGGTGCACTCCTTATGACGCTTCTTGAATCATATTAAATTTACAACATGGGTATAACGTAGTGTATTTTTTAAATTCAAATTCTAGAGATTTTATTCATTTTCACGTTTTACAGCAAAGCTCACTTAGTGGCACTTTTCAAAACTCTAGTGGCACAGTGTTCCAAGTGATGGAACAGCCCATAAATGAAAATTAAATGTACAATCTTCACCGCATGTTAAATTCATCTGGACCAAACGTCCTGCCTCTAGTGTGGCATGGAAGTTGGGAGTAGGGGAGGTGCCAGCTCAGGTGCCGTCCTCTTCATCTGATTGTGGTTCAAAATTGCTAGTCCGTAGTTTTAAAACGGGACGTTAATATAACTAAACTAAAGAATCTTCACGAAATTAAACTTGTTTACTCCTATAGGTCAAAATAGGTTGCCTACATTTTTTTTTCTTTGAGTTAAAAATTAAAGAGTAGTGAACTACAAAGAGTTAACAGAAATGGATCAGCAAAAGAAAAAAAGGAGCGCTTGAAATTGCTTACAACCCCCAAAGCTTCAACAGACTCGAGGTTTCGTTTCAATATTTTTTTTAAATGATAATTTAATAGTGGGCTTGCATTTACTTTACAAGAGCCTTGAACGAACAAATTATTATTAATTATCGATTACGTTCTAGAACATAATCCTTATGATATTTTTATTTATTTTTCTTTATTCGCTTATAGATTAGTGTTTTCCAATAGGTTTCGTCGTTGATTAACTAACAGTTTACTTAGTTTGGTTTAGTCAAATCAAAGTCTCGTTTTAAAGCAACATTAGTCTACTTTGGGTCAGTCCTCGTAATTTTGAATAGCTCTCAGATGACAGGGCATGAGCTGGCATAATCCTCTTCTCCAAACTTCCACACCGCACCAGGGGGAGAACGTTTGGCCCCGACAGACGTGCACCAGACCAGCTTACACGATGCTTCTTCTGTGTAATCGGGTTTCGAACCTGTGACCTTACCACCAGGTCACAGCTGTCCTCTGATTTTCTCTTGGAGATTCCATTAAAGATTTCAAATATACCTCACCATTGTTTGTTTACTATTAATTTTTGATTAATTTCTATTTACCTCACCAATGTTTGTTTACTATTAATTTTTTAATAATTTCTTTACTTCACCACTATTTGATTACTATTAATTTTTGACTAATTCTTTACCTCACCACTATTAATTTTTGACTAATTCTTTACCTCACCACTGTTTGATTACTATTAGTTTTTTACTAATTTCTTTGCATGTTAAATGATGAAACCAACTAATTATTAATAATCTATGATTTTATCCTAAATAGTAACATGCTGTAACTTAGGCTTATCGTATCATTTTTATTAAAAACCGCTCACATGGAAATTAACTTTAAAAGAATCATTTAAAAAATATCTAGATTGGTAGTTTAAAAAAAGGACGGTTAAAAGTTCAAACTCTCCTGTAAGTAGATTCCAAAATGGCGTAACCCAGCTCTGCTTTTTCTAAAATTAAAATCAATATTATTATTTCCTTGTATATAGAGAAAGTATAGTAATCGTGAAAAGATACGAACTCGAGAATTTAGATCTATCTGGATTCGAAATCGGCGTTCTGACTTAGGGGTAGAGCTCTTTCTCGTGATCTGGTTGTCCCGGGTTCGATTCCTGGTTCGGGCATGGTTGTTGTGTCCTTGTGCTCTATCTGTGAGATGTGTTAATGAGCCCCCTGTAAAAAGGGGCAATGCAAGCGAATGTGTGTGTGTCATCTTCATTTGAAATAGAAGTCAGTCTTCTGCCTTTTGATGCTCAGGGGTCTTTGACTCTCAGAAGCCACTGCATTCCCTCTCCGCGTTAACACGGACACGACATCATTATCAGCAGCTGCATCTGAATTCGAAAACATATTTTGTTTGTCTGACTGTGAGCATGATTATCTCAAAATGCTTTGATCTGGACGTCTGAAACGTGGTACATGAACTTTAGACCAAATGTGTAAATTTCTATCAAATTTTAAATAAAATCTATTCAAATGGAATCAGTCTAGTCTGTTCAAATACAAGTAAACTTGATATCTTCAAACCGAAAACAGTCTACATAAAATTTGGTACGCATGATTTTAACATTTAAAAGTTAATTTCTTATTAAATTTTGTATCATGTCTTTATGAGGGTTGACCGCCTATTTTGTCTATATTTTCTCATGTAAATAAGCGCAATAACTCATAACAAACATTATGACAAATTAATGAAATTCGGTATGTCATGTGAGAACTGTAGTACCTTGTCAAAAATTCAAAGTTATACATTTTAAAATGATGAAAAATTCCTTTTTGTGCAATAATATTTTCAGAAGTTATTGCGATAAAGATAAAAATTCAGAATAAATTTTAATTAATTAATTTAAAAAAATTGGTTCGAAGCGTATATTTTCTTACAAAATATATCTGACCAAGATATAAAAGCTCTAGATTAAACAGTCTGGTCTGTAGAGCATCAATATACACCACAAATAAGTAAAGATAAAGAAATATGTATTTGTAACGTTCATTTTTGATAAAACCACAAATCAAAATAAAATGAGAACTTTTTTTTTTGTTTTAGATTGTTCATTACATGAACTTTATTCCCATTAAGTAGGCTGTATTGAAAAACATTCTGATTGATTTTTCTTCTTCACATATTTGGAATAGTTTTTCAGATATGATCTCTATATTCCTCATTTCGCCGCTAGAGACATTGCGAACGGGCTCTTTGGATATTACATGGAATAAGTGCATCTAAACTCTGGATATGCTATCAGTAAAGCTCCAGGAAGGAAGTACAGAGGATTATTGACATCTATATGATGTCGTTAACTAATATTGCTGGATGAAGTATTTTTAATGGTCGCTGACGAATGGAAATCGATTTCAATCAATAATCCGTTAACAATTATCATTTTTGTTTCAGCAAGAACGGAAACTTCCAAATTTTGTTTCTGAACATAATTTATTTGAAATATAAAGTAGGATAAATAAAATCTTCTGTAAATCGAGTGATGAAGTTGTTAAATAAATATATGTAACGTCAAAAATTAAATTAGTTAGGCTAACTTGGACTCAACTTTTTTCTATTCATTACTTTTTTTGAAAATATTGTATGCTTTGAATTTAGACTTATTTTATTCCATTTTAAAAAAATCTTTTTAATGATGCCAGTTTATTTACTGATTGATTTTATCTGGGTTTTGGTAATTTCTTAAAAAAATAGTATTTCACTATTAGTATTCTTTTAATTCTATTGTACTAAAGCTAAAGAATGATCTTGCTTATAATTTGTGAATTTTATATGAGGAATAAAAATGCGAAGTTACAACACTAAAAAATGTCGGCGTGGAATTAGAGGGCAGATAAGCTAGATTGTTACGTTTTAATAAATCTATGGTATCATTGACTTGACTTTTTCGGGCAAGTGAACCAAAATTATTTCACAACCAATATAATTTATGACGTTATGATATCATAGATTTGACTCTTTTGGGGAAGTGACGCAAAATTATCACCCAAACAATATAATTAATGATGCCCTGGATTTGAATCTTTTGGGTAGGTGACCCAAAATTATCACCTAATCAATATAATTACTGACTGTATGATACCATAGACTTCACTCTTTTGGGAAGATGAGCCAAAATTATAATTCCACAAACATAGGCAATGACTCTGTGATACCAGAGATTTGATTTTCTGGGGAAGGTGGCCCAAAATTGTCACCCAGCCAATATAATTAATGACTCTATGATACCATTTATTTGACTCTTTTGGGAAGATGGGCTAAAATTATAATTCAACCAATATAATTAATAATTCTGTGATACCATGGATTTGCTCTTTTAAGAAGGTTATCCAAAATTATCACCCAACCAATATAATTAAAGACTCTATGATACCATTTATTTGACTGTTTTGGGAAGATATGCCAAAAATATTATTCAACAAATATAATTAATGACTCTTTGATAACATGGATTTGATTCTTTTTGGAAAGGTGGCCCAAAATTATCACCCAACCAATATAATTAATGACTTTATGATACTACGGACTTCACTCTTTTGGGACGATTCATTTATGAAATGAATGGATGGAGAGTAAGATCATCAAATTAATTCGGCTGTAATACCTATCGCGATTTGATATGTAAAAACAAATTTTAGTGGAATCAAAGATTTATATAAACTTCCACCTCAATTTTATCATAAAGGAGACAATTTAAATATTGTGTTAAAATATTATATGCATATTTGATAATGCTTAAGTAAAAATAAAGTTTAAACTTTGATATAAAAAAATTAAACATTTGAAGATCAAGTTCAATTAAGGTCATTCAAAAATACGCCTCATATTTCAACACGACTACAAATTTTTTTCCATGTTTGCTTTTGAAGATGCCAACGACCTGATTCCTTATCTAACAACAAATAAACACCGATAAAAAAAAAAAGTCGCATGAGCCAAGTCCCAGAAATTGCTTCAAATTAACGGAAATAGTACATGTGGGAACAACAGGTACATATTTTTTTAAAAAAATCTATGATGTAATAAAGATAAACAATTGCATAATACTGGCCGATTTGCGAAGATATTCAGACGATAATGCGATTAATCACATTTAATGACAAGTAAAATTGTTTCATAAAATAAAAAATTATTTCTAAACAATTAAACTAAATACTTCAAAGGCTTATCTATCAAGGAATATAAAAAAAATTAAGGATTTATTTCAGATATTTTTTTTCTTCCAATGAACGATTTGGTTTCCAATGATTAAAATTCGATTTTAAATATTCTTCTTCTTCCTTTTTAAAGTTTAATAACGGCTAAGCAGTACTTTTCCTCAAAATATGTAAAACTTAAGAAAGATTTAGATTTTTAAGGAAAAACTACTTATTATTTGATTGTGGAAAAAGAAAACGTAGTACGCTACTTTGCTTACAAATATTTAAATTCTCGAGTTACATTATTTTATAATGCTAATATAGAAGTATTAATGTAACTTGTGAATGATTAAAAACTTACGTTTATCCGAGAACTGAACGAAAAAAAAAATGTCACGTCATTCCGAATTTGAATACATTATCCCGAAAATGAAAATGTTTTAAAAACGTAGTAAGCTAGCTAGAATAAAGTAGATATATACACATAAGATTCTGACACCAGAATTGCATGTATATAGCGAAATGTTTTAGCCTAATTCATCAATATGAGTTACTTTTTCTTTAACCTTCCAACTTCTTAGTTCGCGAATTGAAAAACGTTTATTTTCTGCTGTGTATCACAATTTTCACAGCCCAATGTGAATCCTTTAATATTAAAGATTTGAATTATATTATGCTACTATATGTCATAATCTATAAATAACAGCGTTTAGTTTCCAAAATATTCGTATTGATTCCTAAACGTTGCATATAAATAGTTACTCATAAAATTAATAGTTCCTTAATACTGTACACTCCCGTGTATCCGGCCTTATGTGATGGAAGGGTAAGCCGGATAGCAAAAAGTAGGATCGAGACTGAAGTTCTTTGCACACCAATGCAAAGGAAAAAGAACCTCACTTTTTAATATTAAAACTCACTGTTATGATGCATATTTTCACACTTATTGAGTATTAAGTCCTCCATTTATCTCAAGCCACGTAGGATGTGAACGTGACTGCGATTTGGCAGTTGCAGGTAACATGTAGATTTAAAATAAAAGACTTTGCACTGGTAGTTTATCTTGTATAAGTTTATACACTAAACAGCACGTTTCAAGAACTTATTATAATTTAAAGGATACAAACTGCTCACATTTTAACATAAATTCAACAATGCCTAATTAAAATGCTGGAAAGATAAAAAAAATGCGAACATAAATCGTAGGAATAATTCATAAGAGATTTGACTCAAGCTGGTTGTATTTTTCATTGATAAATTATACGCACATGAAACATTAACTTTAACACTGCTCTTTTCATGTCACAACTTGCATTTTTGCACATGACACATAGGATGATCATAGCAGAAGTTCGCTTCCTCTGTCTTGGCAATGTTTTAATTGCTTCGCCTTGTTGCCCTCTTCATTTAATTACGGAAAAGAAAGCTAGGCCGGATTAGTATGTAAGCCGGATAATCGCGAACCGGTCAGTCGGGTGTGTACTGTATATACAAAAATATATCTGGTTTTATATCCGTTCTATGGATAGCTATACTAAAAAAGAGAGAAAAAAAACCCCGTCTGAACTGGCAAATTGGCTTCACTTTTTATGTCTGTTGACGATAATAATTTTTTTAAATTTTTTTCCCTTCTTATTATGAGATATACATTGAGAAAAAATTGTAATCTTCAAAAATTGAAACTCTAAATTTGGATGAATCTCTCCATTTTAAATTTCTCCGAATTCCCTTCTCAACTCCCACCCCCCCAAAAAGAAATTTTGAAATTATATTTGTATTAGCTGTACTCGCAAGGCATTGGCCGTAATATACATACAAATAGAAAATTTATTTAGAAATTATCAAAAAATAACTACAACACAATTTTTTTATGACACACATTCAGAAATATTTAGACTGTTAAAAAGGTAAAAATATGATATGTCCGTAGACAAAACAATGCACTGAAAATACACAGTAGAATTTTTTTTAAAATTTATGATTGTTTTTTATCTTCTTCTTCTCTGTCTGAAATTTAAATGTCTTTCTCTGTGTGCTGACAGGCGGTCATTTCGATCCTCTGGAGATTCATTTTATCTCCGCAATTCAGTTGCAGTGAGATTCAAAGAAAGATGGTTATTTCGCTCACAAAAAGACTTTCCTTCTCTAAGTGTGAATATCCTTATTCTGATATTCGCTAACCGAACGTTACTTTTCTCTTCACTTTCCTTATTGCACAACAAACAAAGCTTTTCGGCATTTAATATGTTCCGGGCCAAGGTTGGATTTCCTTCTGTGGGGCAAAAGGAGATTTGAATCGTTGTTTAAAATCAGACGTTAACAAAGAAACGTATCGCATATGGATACCACAGCTCTTGCTATTTGCAGTTTGAGGTTTCCGCGCATGCTCAGAATAATTAAAGCTGCAATTATAAAACTCCTTTTTTATTTTGATATGACTTTGAAGCCCTAAAACCTTTCCCAATAAATGATCTACAAAAAGGTATAAATAACTCCAATATCCGTTAACTATTTCTCTAGTTTTTGTGGTTCCAACATGCAGACGCTTTCAAGAGACTTCATTTTGTAGTATGTACAGATGGCCGTTCGTGTGTACGTCACTACTACATTCTCACTTCCAATTTGAAGCAAAAGTGACTCATAAACTTCATAAAATTATTTATTTATTATGTTAAGTTTTTTTATACTTTAAGTTTTTTGATACTTATATTCCTTTCCTTTTCTTAATATCTAACCCTAAAATCTGAAAAGCAAGGCAGCAGGTTGTTCCACCCTTCTTTACATTACAAAACTAGTTAAGTTTCCCCAGAAAATTTAAAACAATACCAAAAATGGCACCGACCTAATTATTTTCATTGTGGTCCAAATCGGACAGTAGGGTAGAATCAGTATTTTGCGCAACTGGACGCATCAGTGGTCAGTAAGATTGGGGAGAACAATACCACTTTTTAAGCTGAAGTCTAATTCTCAAGGAATTGTTAATAACTCATTCCTCGAACAGGACAATACTACTTCAAGTTGACAATAGAGCCAATATCCTAACAACATCTAACTCTAAAATTATTTCTAATCTTACCATATATGAACATCAAGATAGCATGGATCAAAGCGCATGATAACCATGATGAACAGAAATCATCTATTGAATAGCTGAATATTCAATAGATGACTAACCTTGATATGGAATTTTAGAATTAAAATTGTAGGCGTGGATTAAATGCATAAAAAAAACCTAGCTGCCTATTGAATTACATATGCATTTAGATGTATATAGAATAAATCAAAATTACAAAGAAACAGAAAAAAAAACTTTTTTCCACTGAAAATTTGATATATATCTAATTTGGTTTGGGTTAGTTTAATTTTATTAACGTCCCTCTTTAAAGTAATAATAAGGCTATTTTGGGATTTACCTTGTAACTTTGAATTGCGATAATAAGATTACAAGGATGACACCTGAAATGCTTCCCCCTCCCGAACCGAATTTTCGCACCCAACAGCAATATATATCAAATATTGATTCAAGGGGTAGGGTCAGATTATCAAATAGAATAAAAAAAGTAACTGCAAAGGGCCCTAAGCTTTGAAGACCTAAAAGACTTTTTTTTTTTTGTATAATTTCCGTGGTCATTTAATTTTGTGCCTTTAATTCGTTTACAAAAGTAATGTCGTTGGCTGTTTTCAAATTAACATGAAGTATCATTTTTATTTTAGGGTATTAAAGCCATGCCCCCCCCCCTTATTCTCTGGCAGATTAGTGTGGTAAAATTTGGTCTAGTCTTTTTTTTTTTTTTTTTGACTGACTGGCAAGTTGATAGCTTTTGCAAATTTTGTTTTAAATCATTCATTCTGCTTTAAAAAAATACTAATTTTTCAAAATTCATTTTTAAATTCAAAATTCTAATTTTTTTTCTTTACCAGATACTGAAACTAAATTTTTTTATGGATGATATTTTGTTATTTCAGTTTTTCATAATATTTAGTACTTAAAAACTGATATTACATAGAGATTAAATTAAAATCTATACAAATATTTATTTGGAGAAATTAGAATTTAGAAACGTGACTTGAAAATTTCATTGCGTATAAATTCATTTAAGGTTCATTCTGTCTCTACCAATGCTCTAACGAGATGCACTGATATACATACTAGTTTCTGTTGACATTCCAAAAAGCTAAATGCAAAAAATAAACATACCGTACTGCTGAAACCTCCAAAAGTATGGTGGATATAACATTTTCAATTATTTTGAACTTATGAGAATTCTTTGATTTTTTCAAGGTTCTCATGAGCAACTTCTCGCAGCATGTATCCTCATTTCGAAAACGAGAAACGGGATGTTTCGAAAAACTACTCCACAGGATTGAAAGAGGCAAGTTTTTGGTGCAATGTCTGATGTTAGTGCCTTGGAATGTTTTACAGGTTTTTCTTTCTTCCATTCTCCTTTTTTTAAGGAAAAAAAAAATGAGGTAAATAACCAAACAGGCGCGGCGGGAAGTTTCAGAAAGGTCATGAACACCAGAAACAGCTTCGTCTTTCAAAACTGAACGTATTTAATATTTTTGGGGAAGGTGTGGATAATTTTTAATAAGAAAAACAAAAGAAAATCTGTTTTTTTATATTTAATTAAACTGAATTTTCTTCATGGAAAATGTCACTGTGCTTATACTTTGATATACTTTTAAGTCATTAAATGTTTTGTTGTTAGATTAAAATGATCGCATAACATTAACCCCCTAATAACAACATTAAATAATTGTTATTATTAGAGGGTTAATGTTATTAAGCTTTCTTTATTATTAACAATCGATAAAAATGATAAAAAGATTTACCATCTTGACTGACTATTATTAATAACAACCAATTATTTATAGTTGCCATAACATTACCACTCTATTTATTAAAATTATTTACTATTTATTTATAAAGAATTATTAGTTAAAACTATTAAATGTTAAAAATAATTTTTTTGGTGATTTTAACATTATTATTATTATTATTTGCTTTTATTGCACTCATTTCTAAATCCAGTTGTTTTTCACTTTCAATATTTTTATAAACCAAATCTTTATTGCGTTTTCATCAGCCCTGAATTAGTCACGTTTGTTTGTACTTTCATTTATTTTCTACTGCGATATATTTACAGAAATGCAACCCTTCTTATCAGTCAGTGACCTCCATATTGGGTTTCGTGATAAGCTATCTCAAATGAATTTGGGAACGCTCATCTTTACGCATCGCGTTTTACACAGAATTTTTTCCTTTGCATAAAGCTCTCTTTGTTCTAAATTGTATCGCTTTTTTTACAGACATAATAGAAATTTAAAAGAATAAATCAATAATCTGTAAACTATTACTCATTCTTAAGGAAAATTTTGTAAGTCTTTCTTCGGTAAATCAGTAGAATTATTTCTTTGCTGATATGGAAGGATTATTTGCTCACAGAATAAGTTTTTTGTTAAGAATTTTATGTTTTTTAATAAAATCTTTCAATAAAAGTAAAACTTTTTTTAAGAAAGTTATATGAATTGATATTGAAGGTTTAAAAATAGATGCATTTAATGCGTTTTTAAATTTTTTCCCTAATACACCTGGTATAGAGAAAATATAGTAATCATCAAATGCTTCGAACAAGGAAATTTGATGAATATTCAAGTTTTAGACCTCCCTGAGTGCGGAAAACACATTTTTGGAAAATTTCTGTCCGTCCATCTGTCTGTGACAACAATAATTCAATAACGCTTTGAGTTAGAAGAACGAAATTAAGTATGGGATCGTAAAAACAAATTTGTAAATTTCTATTAAATTTTGAGCAAAATCCGTTTTAAAGAAATCTGTCTATCCTTCGAATGTAATTTAACAAGATAACTATAAAATGAAAAGAGCTATGTGGATAAAATTCTGTGTTCTGATTTAGCATCTATAATGTAGACATCCATCAAATTTTAAACCAAATCCAATGAGAGTTTGACAGTCTGTTGACCTGCACTACCAGAAACATATAAACGCGATAACTCAAAAATACATTGAGTTAAATGTAATTAAATTTTGTATAGAATACTGATACTACAGTGTAGTGTATTTGCTAAATTTGTTTTTCAATCGGTTGGGGAAAAAAAGTCTAAATCACAAATTCGATTTTTGGATGTTATTAACCGCATCTCAGGATAAATTGCCAAATAGCTAGATCAAGACTAAACAACATATGATAAATTCACAACAAAGGTGAATACTTTGGAGCTATCGTAAGTCAGTGCCATGCAAGACGTTTTCTGGTATTACACCTTTATTAGAGAGTATACGAGAAAGTTTTCGGAAAAAGAGTATCGCTGGTTTTTCAAGCGTTTGAACTCTGCTAGAATTGCTTTTGTGTTGTTTGAGACCAGAAATATGTTTATTTTATTATTAATTTAATTATTTATTTGCAAATTTTTAGCCTTTTGAATATATTTTTTATTCAATAGTTAAACTTTTAATACGTCCTATAGGAATTCCTAAAAGAACTTGGATTGCTTTGAATACCATTGATTAACAAAAGTTTCGTAGGGTAGATATTCAGTAAATTTAATTTCAAGTAATTCAAAAAAGTATGTTTGCTTTTCTAATCGTTTTGTTACACGTAGAGCATACATTTTTCATTCCAAAAATCTCGCACCAAGACAAAATTAAAGAAGAAAAGTCTTTGTCAGGAAAGATGGTTTAATTCTATAAAAGGGCAACTAGAGACTTTTTTTTGATAAAGTGAACTTAAGTATATTAAACGATGTCTTTACCTTAATAAGACTTTTTTTTTTTTTTGGACATGGAAACTTCAAAATGGATCGGAAGAATTCCTTTGGTGATAGTAAGAAAATAATTGTTGAGAAAGCGAGGAAGATGCGAAACATTAACGTTCTTTTGAAGTGAAGAATATAAAAACATAAAAGAGAAATCCTGAGGCTGAACACTGAAAGGCTTCGTTAAAAATTCTTCGTTTAATTCCCAGTTTTCAAAACTCTTCAAAAATAGCTTTAACAACTTCTAATATCAGACCTAACAAACTTTTAACTTTTCAATTCCGAAGCGTGCGATATATATATATATATATATATATATATAAGTAATTAGTTATAATTTTAGTTATATTTGCTTTATATTCTTAATTGATCATTCCTTACGTATTTTTTTGTAAATATTTTATTAAAAATATTATTTTGTATTCCGTATTAATTTAAGATCAGTTTTAGCTATTAAACTTATTTAGTCCTTTTTTTATTTTTTGAGAGAATTTTTTAATTTGTTTTGAATGGTAACATGCATATGTATATTTTTGTTTCGTGATGTTAAATTGTAACATTGTTTTATGAGACAAGTTTTCCTACAAGTTTGTGAGACGCTACAGCTTTTCATGCGTTGTGAAGTCAAAATAAAGTCGGTGGAGGTCATCAGTTTTGCTGGCTTAATACTTTAAATTGCATTAAGTTACGCGACGCCACTCATAAGCTAAAATTACATGCATTATCCAACAAACAGTTACATAACTTTTTCTTCTTCCTTTATCAAATGCGTTCTTCTATATACGCAGCGTGCATATTTTATCGCAAACTTTCCCTGTTATGAAATATATATATGCTTATTTTTCTGATTAGTTTCGCTGATTTAATACCTTAAATTATGTTAATTCACGTGACGTCACTCAAAAAGTGTAATCTCTTATGTCGTGTAAAATGCTTGGTGAGTCTCACTTTATTTTTCTTGTATCAAGATGCGCAGTTAAATAACCCAACGGTCAATGCCGGATTATTAAACAGGCAAAGTAGGTAACTGCCTAGGAATTTCCTGACTTTAGGAGGTCTCAAAGCTGCGAGATTTTTCGGAGTAATTTTATTCTTATTTCTTTTGAATTTACGAAGGCTGTATTATCGAGTTCATTCAAAATAATATTAAGGATCGTTAAACTTTGGAATATTATTCTAATATAATATTCCAACTTATTTATCTCTTTTAACTTTTGTATTGTGTTGCTTTGTAATTCTAAAAAGAATATGATAAATGGAAATTAGATGAGTTAAAAAATTTTTAACTCTGCTTTTTTTTTGTTTACTAGTCAAGTTAATCATTTTTTTTCCCTATGTAATTCCTATTTTTTCAAATTTAATATTTTACTATTTCAATTCAACAAAATTGGCTATTTAAAAATACTTAAATAGAGATTAGATAGATCGAAATTACCTAATCTCTTTTTGATGGAAATGGGATGATTTCAAATTGCTGTTCAGGAGATCTGCGTGTTGCCACAATGGCTTTGGAATTTTCTATTTTATTTAGGTTTTTATGTATGACTTCAGAAGAACTATTTTATCAGCAAATATATCTTTCCTTCTTGTTTAATTTAACTTAATTTGATTCGATTAGGATTTTTTTTTACTTATACGGAAACTATTTCGAAATGGATCTCGTAATTTGATATCTTCCCAATCGCATCAATGTAAAGGTGTGGAAAGGTTAGAAATGTAGGAGATGAACCTTCAGGGGCAGTTGAAAACACAAAGCACTAATGGAGTTACGTCACTTTTTGAATTTTAACCAAACAAA
This sequence comes from Argiope trifasciata, assembly GCA_026543055.1. Lineage (NCBI taxonomy): Eukaryota > Metazoa > Arthropoda > Arachnida > Araneae > Araneidae > Argiope > Argiope trifasciata. Next base: position 780,399 of record JAPMOQ010001131.1, on the reverse strand, counting down.
GGAGTAAAAAAATTAATACCATGCCTCAGACTCAGTTTATATTTCCGGATAACAAAAATGGTAGAGATAATGCTTCTTTTGCTCTGACTCTATCTTTGTAGTAATTGTAGCTTGCTCAAGATCTACATGTAAATAATTTTCAAGAGAATTAGATATCGAATCAACAACCTCTTCAATCATACACACAAAAATTAATTTTTGAGCATCTCTTCATCTTCCTAAAAAATCCAACTGTGCATCATTTCTTGTGGGAAAGCGAAAAAATGAAAATTAGCTTTATATCAAATCAGGTAAAAAGCGTAAGGAAATATATTCGTTTATTACAATTCAGCAGTAAACACGTCGTTATTCTTGCTGTAAATCTTGAAGTATTCTTATTCGCCAAAATACATTACTCTTAATCGTTTTTGCTTTAAATTAGGGAGAAATATAACTGATATTAATTGACAAATTAAAAAAATATGAAGATAAAATAGAGAGAGAAAAATTTTTAGCTTTAACTCTTGAAATATTTTGAAAAGACTAACAATTTTTAAAATTTTCTCAAGATTTAGTATTGTATCTTAGAAAAACAAATAATTTTCCTTTAAATAATTTTTACAGAAATTTCAATCTATCTAGTCCTACATCGTTTTTCATTATTCTTATTTAATTATTATAGAAATTTCATTCTATCTAGCCCTACGTCGGTTTTTTTTGTTATAATTATTTTTATAGAAATTTTATTCTAGCTGGAGGTACATCGATTTTATTTTTTGTTATTCTTATTTTATTCTTATAAAAATTTCATTCTATTTAATCCTACATCGATTTTTTTAAATTGTTATTCTTATATAAATTTTATTCTATCCGGTGGTGCATCGATTTTATATTTTGTTATTCCTGTTTTATTTTTATACAAATTTTATTTTATCTAATGGTGCATCGATTTTATTTATTTTTTTGTTATTCATGTTTTAATTTTATAGAAATTTCATCCTATCTGGTGGTGCATCGATTCTTTTTTGTTGTTGTTATTATTGTTTCATTCTTAAAGAAATTTTATTCTATCTGGTTGTGCATCGGTTTTATTTTTCGTTATTCTTATAAAAATGTCATTCTATCTGGTCTTAAATCAATTTTATTTTTTGTTATTCTTGTAGAAAATTCATTGTATCTGGTGGTACATAGATTTTTTTTATTCTTATGATGACCGTCAGAAAGTTCAAATGTATAAAAACGATAATTCTTATCAATATGAAATATTAAACAGAAAATTCATACTAAACCTTAAATTGAAAAATGCATGGCTACTCCATCATGACTATTTGATCGATAATGACTATATGACTATAAATATGTAATATATATTCGTTTAGACACCTTACATAAAACCATCAACACTTCCTTTTAGAAATACCAGCTGGTGACCGAGCTCTGCTCGGAGAAAACAGGTATCGAAGCTAACTCGACGATTTAAATTTTCAATTGTGATTTATCAAAACAATACATGCCATAAGAAAATTTGTGAAACCATTGGTGAAAAGATAACCGTTTAAACCTCGGCTTTTCATCGTCCACCAGCGATGTCATGTCTTGATGTTCCATTGGAAATCCCCATCTGCACTGGTCTCTTCCATGTTTGCTGACCATGCACGGAGCGTTTGGGTTCATATCACCACACGGGTTATGGATCATCCATTTCGAGATCAGTTCCTTGAGTTCCGGATCATCATCTGGAAACTTTATTAGTTCGCCATATTGGCTATAGATGCCAGCAAGTTACCGCTTGAAACCTATGAGCCAAAATGGCGAACTAATAAAGTTTGAAAATATCCTATCTGTAACTCCGAACTGCTTGACCGTAGCGCTTCAAAACCGGCGCCAATCGATTCCTCGTGGCCAAAAACCCCAGACCCCCAAGTTTACCGGAGTTTATTAATTCTGGGGCGATTTTCGACTTGGCAACCATTACTCGTATTATAGTATAAATAAATGATATGAACTATGTGCTGTTTAAATTTCATAATCCCCCCCCCCCCAAAAAAAAAGTAATCAAAACATCCTGCTTCGAGATGTGACTCACAGTTTTAAAACCCTATTATAATAAATTTAAAACTATTCCTGGAAATGTTATTTAGGAAATAACAGCGATTTTCCTCCTTTGTTTTTATGCTCCGAACCTGTAAAATTCCACAGAAAAGGAACACTCAGATAATGTTATGCAAGCCCGGTTTGAGTGAGAACGATATATTGATGAATTTTGCAATAGGTTGGATACGACGAAATCTAACCTCCTCATTTCAAGCCCCGGTTGTTTTACAACATTACTTAAGTATTAATCAATATGAAAAAAATCATTGGAATAATGAGTGACCTGACATGAAAATAATATGCCATTTTTATTAGGCATTGTTCTACTTTCCCTGTACGCGATGTGCATGTTGCTCAACCATTGTTTTCCTTTAAAAATGTCCTTACCTTAGCGCTCGTAGGATTACATTGCTGTTTTCAAATTTTATATCATTCACCACCATTACTCAAATTAGAAATTTTATTCCTGGTTTTATTGAAGCACCTAGGAAATTCTAATGATATATTTGTTTTTTCCTGGACCGAATGTACAGTGAAATGGCATTTTAATTGCCTCACGGATAAGCGCCATTAGATAGCAATCACTCAAATTTTTTTTATATATTTTATAATTCATTTGATTTTCATGTGCATAACCATAGAATTTTCCATTTATTCATGCATTTTCTGATATGTTAGAATTTTGAAATCTGATAAAGTTGTGCTGAAGAAGGTTAGAATAAAGTTCCTAATGAGAGCACTTTATGCTAACATTTTTAAATATTGATAATTGGTTAATAAATAAATACAATTAATCAATCAAATTTTGATTCCATACACTTGGTAACACTCAGTAATGAATCCCAGAAAAAAATTATTCAAGATCTTATAATGTATAAAATGAATGAAATAAAAAGTTAAAAGTTAAAAATAAATAAAATTGTATAATTACTTTTAAGTACATTAAAAATGATAAAAATCTGTTTTTAAATTTATTTATTGTATGAAATTCTTTACCAGTTAATTAAATTTGATCTTTATAACTTCATTACGATGTAGATGAAAGTGATCGACGAATTTCAGGAATAGTTATTTAATTATCTATCTAATACTATAATACGAAAAATGGTTGCCAAATCGAAAATTGCCCCAGAATTAATAAACTCCGGTAAACTTGGGGGTCTGGAGTTTTTGGCCACGAGGAATCGATTGGCGCCGGTTTTGAAGCGCTACGGTCGAGCAGTTCGGAGTTACAGATAGGATATTTTCAAACTTTATTAGTTCGCCATAATGGCTACTTAAATTTTCAAGCGGTAACGTGCTGCCATCTATAGCCAATATGGCGAACTAATAAAGTTTTATGTTTATGCTGTTATAGGTTTATAATATGTTTCTTATGTATGTATATATGTTTGGTTTTTCTAAATAAATTTGTCAAAAATATTGAACTTCAACACACTTCAATCTTTACCTTTACTTTACCTTTGTATAGAATAGTTCCCTTTCCAAACTCTAACTTTGTTTAGAATAGTTTACAATGGTGCACTTTAACCGGTTATCTTTTCACGAACGGTTTCACAAATTTTCTTATGGCATGTATTGTTTTGATAATTCACAATTGAAAATTTAAATCTTCGAGTTAGCTTCGATACCTGTTTTCTCCGAGCGGAGCTCGGTCACCCGCTGGTGTTCTAAATTCCACATTTCACAAGACTACACGAACATGAAAATATAAGATATTCACTTCAAAAATAATCTTATTATGACTCCTTCCCCACACCAAAAAGGATCATCTATACTAATATTATAAATGTGAAAGTTTGGATGGATGGATGCTTGTTAAGCACTGCATGGAATTGGATGAAATTTAGCACAGAGACAGATTACAATCTAGAATAGAGCTTAGGCTTCTTTTTTATTCCGGTCCATTGAGTGGTCCATTTTTTATTCATTAAAAACTCACTTTCGCTCCAAAAAGCTGACGCCAAATCCCGCCAAAGATGAACAAGGTTGAGAGTTTTTTTTTCCCAATAGAGTTGAGGTGGGGTTAACAGAATTTCAACCGATTATTTCAAACGATTCTGTTTATTTTCTTTGTGTTTGATGTATTTAAAATCAAATGTTGCTAATTGGTCGACCTTTCGCATTCATTCTGAAGTGCTTTTAAATTAAAAGTAAAGAGAATAAAGGAGATAAAAAATTTCTAACTGACCCAACTGTTGTAGTTGCCCCAACTGATGTAGGAAAATCAGATATGAACATTATGTCAACTGGCATTGAAAATTCGCGCCTGATCGTTGACAACTGTGTTTTCATTTAAATTAAAAACTTTAAAAATTATGTGTATAATACTGTTTTAGCTATCTCACTCTCGATCAGTAAGTAAAAGGGATTTGATCGGACTTGATTTACCGTTTTGTTTTATTTTGAATATACAAAGTAAATGTTTTGTTTTTACGTTAGTTGTGTGTAAAAAAATATAACATAAATACAGTTTATTATTAAATTGCATTTATTTTATATATTTTTTGGTAATAAGCTAACGTCATCTGTTGTATCAAAAGAGAAGGTAACAGTTATGTAACTTCTAAAAAAAGTTTTGGACAATCTAAAGCAAAATTTACTTTCTCGTTTATTGAAGCATTGTAATATACAAAACATTCAAACTCGACATTTTAACAAAACTTTACGTTTCAAACCTCCATGAGTTATAAAAAATGAAATTATGTCTACCTATCTGCCATCGTGAACACGATTACTCAACAATGCTTTGTGGTAGATAAGACAACGTTTGTGAAGTTCTATCAAACTTTGAACGAAATTCATTTACAGGAATTCATTTACAGTTTGTCCGTCTATTCGATTAAAAATGATCTCAATAATTTCAAAACACAAAGAACTGGGTAGATAAAATATAATAAACAAATTTAGAATCTAAAATATAGACTTAGTTCTAAGTTTAAGCCCTATCAGTCAAACGGTTGACCTTGGCCAAATAGAACTTCCGCACGCATGTTAACTCAATGACATAAAGTAATAAAATTCGGCATTATATTTCATAGCAACAACTGAAGATTAGTGCCAAGGTGTCAATCTGTTGGCTAAAAGGCGTCCAAAATGCATATTCTCCAAGTAGATTCAATAAAAATATGAAATTTTTTGAAAAATAGTTAAAAATAGAACAAAAGTTGCAAAACAAACAAATAATAAAAAAAAAAGACTTGTGCAATTGAGAAGATTATTTTTTTAATTTTAATGTGATGCAAAAAAAAAAAAAAAAAAAAAAATGCAAATTATATCGGGAGCACCCTAACATTTTGTTTAATTTTTATTCAGTTAAAATTCTAATGAAAAAAAAAAACCCTTTTAGGAGTATGTGCATGCCAAATTTGGCTGTTTTAGGTCAAATCATTTGACCTGTAGAGTGCCAAAACACACAAACAAGCATGCAAGCAAGCAAGGCACACGCATACATCTATATTGTTAGTAGAAATTGTTTTCACTTTTAAAAATACAACCTCATTCTTATATATGGATGAAATATATCAAATTAATCAGTTTGTTTTTATTTTGCAACTGCAGTTAAGCAATTTTTGTGAGTATGAAAAATCAAGGCAAAGAAATACATAGAAATTGATTGAAAGTATAAAAATGAACAAATATTTAACGAAATTTAATTAGTGAAAGTTTAATAACTGAACTTTAATTTGTGTAGGAAAATGTAAGAATTTCGAATGTTGTGATCCTACATATATTTCTATCCAAATATCTTGAACATTAAAATAAGGTTAAAAAAAATGATTGCTTCAAATTATTTCACAGGATATTCAAAATAGGTCACTATACTCAGAATAAGACCTCATAACGGAGAAGGAATGAGAAAAAAGTAATATCGGCATTCTGCATTAGAATAAAATGATTTCATTTATGATGGGAAATTTAAGTTGTAAAGCTTTAGCTACAAATAACCTATAAAATAGGCTGTCGAGCTTTAAAGGAGTTTCAAGAATTTTTTTAAAGCCTAAATCTGGAAAATGTATGTTTTCTTTAATTTCGGTAAAATTTCGAACTATCATTTAAATGCATATTACACTAAAGGAAATGACTAGATTCATCTAATTACTGTATAATTAATTCAAATCTAATCACAGGTTGGATGTGAATTGAATTAATTTTTTTTTTAATTTTTATTATATAAATAAACATTTTTATTATTAAAATTATTTAATCATTTCTTGAGTAAAATAATGTATAAATTCATTATTTTTCCCATCAGATTATTATTCATTCATTAACATTAGATTATATAGCTTTTAAAATCTAATGTTTAAAATCTAATGTTAAATAAATCTTTCCTTTATTTAGAGGAAAGGAAAATTACGGAAATTACGGAAATTATTAAAGGAAATTTACGCTTTATCTAGAGCAGGGATGGGGAAACTACGGCCCGCGGGCCAACTCCGGCCCACCGGAAGGTTCTATCCGGCCCGCGGATAGACTTTTAATTTGCCGGTCAGAGGCAAATTAAAAGAAATATTCATATATTATATATCCATCTCCTTTTCTACTTTGCTTAAATATTATATTTTTTCTTCCTTTTTTTCAAAGAGCTGGTAATAGCTCGTTCGAACGCAGATTTCAAGATTTCAGTGCCTTTCAAGCAGAGTTGGATATTTTTACCATGCCATTCAAAGTAAATTGTGAAGCAGTGAGGTCAGATTTGCAGCTTGAATTAATTGAGTTGCAATCTAACAATCATCTCAAGCAATTGTTTCTAAATATGCCAAAGTTAGAGTTTTACAAATCATTATCGAAAGTAAGTTTCCCAAATTTAATATCTCATGCCCAGAAAATCAGTGCTATGTTTGCTTCATCTTATATATGTGAACAAGTGTTTTCAACTATGAACCTTAGAAAGAATTATTTCAGAAGTAGACTGACAGATGAGCATTTAGCCTCGTTCATTAGAATCAGTACATCTCACTTCGAACCTCAATATAAGGAACTTTTAAAAATGAAATTGCAATTTCATTCATCTCATTAATATATTAAATTGTAATATTTGTATATTGTTTTTAAAATTTTAGAAAAATTCATCTTGGCCCGCCAAACTTTATTTTTTCGATTTTTGGCCCGCGATCGAAAAAGTTTGCCCATCCCTGATCTAGAGATTATGCATCGTCTAACAAATATTTAAATACATTTTTTTTTTGATGTTTCTATTTTTCGAAACATTTTTTTAATTCGAATTTTTATTACCGTTCAGTCCTTTTAAATTAGCCATGTTCTACGCCATTTAAGTGGCCATTATCCTAATGATTTCTACTAAATTACTTAAATGTGTAAGAACTGTTGTATTTATTAATTATGTAGTGTTTATTAAAAGTGCTAAACATTAAGAACAAGTTTATTTATAATTTTTTAGTCGTTTTCTCGTGTTATTTTCATTTTTAACACAAATTTTTTATTCGAATTTTAATTGGTTTTATTAATTAATTAATAAGTCAATCTTTATTATTGTCTCATCATCGATTTAGCCAAGTTTCTTTGAATTTAACTGATTTTTATTTGTTAGTAGTTTATGTTAAACTACTTATATCATACTGCATTTGCTTTATTTATTAATTTTCCGTTATTTATTAAAAATATTAAAAAACTAAAAATAAATCTTTCTTTTATTATTAATTTAAAAAAATCTTTTGCACTTAGTTTTCGATTGGGCTTTTGTTTATTCGTATTTTTGTATAAATAGAAATCTTATTATCGTCTGCTCAATTTCGTATTAGTCGAATTTCACTGCTTTTTTATGATTATTCTTTCAGATCATTTCAACAAAACTATTTACTATGTAAGGCAACTGTATATTTTCTCGTAATCATTTCATTCACGCAATATGTCAATGCGTTTGCATTTTTAATTATACGCCTTATGAATGTGGTTTTGTGCTGCAAATGCAGATATTAATTAGGTATTTCATTTCACTGCTTTGGTTTTGTGATAAGATGAGAGAGCATAAATTATCCGCAACGCAGGTTTCTTTGCGAAATGGAATCCCTAGGACATAAAGTCAGTGAAGCAAGATTTTGCGATTAGCACATTGCATGTTAGCCGTTGTTGTCCATCAATGTTAACAAGACGATTATTATATCCTGTTTTAAAAATAACAACTCTAAAAATTTGAATATTAGTATAATAAGATTTCCTTATGAGAGAATTATTTTCATGTAAACATTTGATTTGTAACTTAATAAGAAGGTAAGGTATTAAACTAAATCAAGTGAAAACTGATTCCACAAATTATTAAAAAATATATACAGGATATAATGATTTATGCAGGAAATAATGGCAATGCAATTGCCTTTTATTTATGCTATACTTTAATTATTTAACTATACGATCACGATATTATTTAAGAAGAATATATTTAAAATGGAACATATAATATTCCTTATTCGAAGTCGTCTGCAGTTAAAGGACAAAATGATACCAAATTTCATATATAAATCATAAAAAGATAAATAAATAAATAAATTCCTTAAAAAAAGTTTTAAAAAAAATACCGATCTTATGTAAAAAGAAACAGCACTTTAAAAATGTTAGCTTATTATTTTTTTTAAAACAATTTTAAAAAAGAATAGAAAATTGTAGACAATTGTAGAAAAGAATGTAAGAAAGAATTAAATTTCTTGCCATTCTTTTATCTCTCGAACATCAATGAAACGTGTAATTATTATTTTTTGTGTGTGTCCGTCGCAATTTCGATAGCAGTTCCGATGAAATATTTCAGATCAGATGAAAATTTCCTCGATTCAGAATTCATCTGTTTCTCTTTAATTTTTTTATAATTTTTTTTCTTATTTTTTTTTTTTTTACTTCCATATCAAGTTAATAATCTATAAATAAAATTCTGGCTTCATATAGTTTCTGAACTTTTATCCGAAGATGCCACAAAACTATTTTCTGCCATCTTGCATTTGTGTATGAAAGAGTCCATTTTTGGAGAAACAAATTTTAGACTATGAACATTTTTTATAGAATTATAAATGATAGCTTTAAAAAATGGCCCAATTTCAGTTATTCGTTTGGCAAAATAAATAAATAAATCGAATTTTATTTTGTCGAATGTATATAATGACAGGTGTTTTATCGAAATAAGGAGAAAAGCGCTTTATTTTATAAGCTTTTGCTTTGACAATAGTTTGTTCATGGTTTAGAATTAAAAGTAGATAATCGGTTATTAACAGATCTCAGAATTCTGAATTATTGTTTTAAAAAGCATCTATTGTATAATATTTCTAAAACATAAAATTGTAGGAAACAATTTTTCCTTCTTATTAATTCGGTAATAAATTTATTATAATTTTAGAATGATAATAACTAATAAAGCGCAAAAGTATTGAGCCTATTAAAATGCTTAGTTAAATAAATTCAATTTTATTCTGCAACAAGATTCAGCCCAATAGATGTAGCAAAAGCAACAAAATGAAAATTTGATTATTTTTAATCATTATCCTTAATAGCTTAATTAATTAATTAATTTTGCTTTTAAATTGCATTGAGAAAAAAAGCTCTTCTAGCTGAGCATTTGCTTTAAGAATTACGATGGTATATTATTATACAAGGGAATGGATGATAATGATATTATAAGTGTCAATATTTATACTTTAAGAAGTATAAAACATAAATTTAAAATATTTGTATATCTCCAAGTGGTCATACAGTCTAAATCAAGGAAAATTTTTAAATATTCAGTTAATCAAATTTTCGTTATCAGTGTATATATATATTGTTAGGTTTGAAAATTAGCAAAAATTTCCGATCCTGGGACTTAGATACTTTTGTTATGTTATTAAAAGTTCAAACAAACGATATTTTAATGATTATTTTAAATGTAAATTAGTATCGAGAAAAAAAAATAAAACCATATATTATTCAGATTGTAATTAGTATGTTATTTAAAAAAATTATTAAATATTTCAAAAAATGAATACAAAAATGAACTAGCAGAGCGTAGTTTCGATCTACGGACCTCTGGGTTATGGGCCCAGCACGCTTCCACTGCGCCACTCTGCTTACATGTGATACAGCAACAATAATGAATATACTTCCTGTTAAGAAAAGTATTCCCATAGATGGCAGCACGTATGCTGAAGCTGGATTTTCGATCAATTTTATGTCATCCATACAATAATTGTAATCAAATACTACTTCGAACACTAAAAAAAATGTAATTATGTATAAAATTATTTTTTAATTATCTAGTTTAAATTTTTTGCAACTATTATAAAGCTTATTGTTTTTATAAGATTGTTGATTTAAATTTGAACTTAAATAGCTTTTTTTAAAAATGAGCAGAGTAAAACATGAATGATAATTTTCAAATGTTGTGATATTTATATTCTTTAAAAGTTTCAAAATTGTTATACAATGGTATTCTTTAAATTGTAGGAAATAAAATAAGTGAACTGAAATCATGTTCTATTTTATATTACAGAAAAAAGAAATCACTTTATCCGAATAAATAAAAATGCACGCTTACATATATATTTATCAAAATCATCGTAACTAATCAATTCTTTGCTACCGATATGAAAGTTTGATTTTGTACTCTGTTTGTGTTAGGGTAATAGAGCCCGGATAGCTCAGTCGGTAGAGCGTTAGGCTTTTAACCTAACGGTCCAGGGTTCGAGTCCCTGTTCGGGCGTTTAATTTTTTCGTTCAATCCTTTCTGTTCATTGTATACTGACGTCCCCCTTTTAAATATTTAGGTTTTCTGAAAATTAATATTATGCTATTTAAAATAATAATTATTAATTATTTTGATACTATATTATTATTATTTATAACTTTAAAATTTGCTTTAGTAAAAATTTAGTATTCAAGAAATCGAAAGTAAAAAATTGTAGATCAACTTTCTAATAAATTTTCGAAAAAAAAAAAAAAAAAAAAAAAGGTTATATTAGCTGTATGATATACTTAAATTTTATCTCCTTTAAACTGATAATTAATATTAATTTTATTGCATTGAACTAAGAGAAATTCCATATTTTCTCCGAAGTTAGTTGAATATCGAAATGGTATTTTTGCAATCTGCAATAAATATTCTTTATATAGGAGACGTTATTAAAATTTTAGATAATATTGGTGTAATAATTTGAAATTTTTGATTTAAAATCTCCGCACCACGAAATTAAATTTTTGAACGAAATTCACGATTGTAATATCTACAAATGCAAATCCTTTTTTCATTGCTATGCAATAAATAGCACAGAAGAAAATAAATTGCGTATTTGCAAAATCTGAATACACTATTAATCATAATTCATCGATCTTAAAATAACGAAAACTTAAATAAATGATAGTTTTATTATTTAAATGTTATTTTCTGAATATGGAAATTGTGCTGACAGTAAATATCATTCTTTTTTCCTTTTTCATTTTTGGCAAAAATAATAAAGAATGCTATATTCAAAAATTGAAATTTAGAAATTCCTAATTAGCGATGCTGTTAGTTTACAGATAATAATTTTGTATTATTATTCATTGTTCTCTTGAAAACTTTGTATGATAATTTATGAGATAATTATTCCTTTTTGTTAGAAATCAGTGATCTTCTCAAATATCTTTATTTAATATTTTTTTACTGCGTTAAATTAGGCTAATGAACGTATTAAGAATTTCTATAAAACATTGTATCATATTGTAAAGTTAAACAGAGTATCACGTTACAGTGTAAAGTTTAACATTGTAACAATTTAGGTCGTAGAGTTATATATTGTATCATGCTGTAAAGCTTAACATTGTATAATTTTTTAAACTATACTTTCAAATGAAGAAGAAAATTGAGTTTTACCCATGCTGCCATCTAAAGTTGAACATTTTAACTAAAAGCTATAATTAAATTAAAAGTTTAATGTGGCATACAACTTTTTTATTTAACGTGGATGAAGTATCAAACTTCTTACATCAAATTAAAAAAATTAATATATTTTTTAAAATTATCTTTCTTTTGTAGGGAAATTTTTTAAAGCTCGTAGAAAAAATTTACTTAGATTACCAGCAATTAGAAATCGATAGAATTAGTGATTTATTATAATAATTTTATCTTTCCGTTTTAATATGCTTACCATTAATTTTGATATATTTGCATATATTCTTACAATTGTCAATTTAATCATGAGTTAAATTTTTAAAATAGGATGGGGGGGGGAGAGGCATAAATTTTTTTTTCAGAAAATTAGATTAGATTCTAAAGTTACCACTAGATGGCAGTGTACTATCGAACTATGAAATAAATTGTGGAACTCGGGAAGTTAAATTTTGTCAGAAGTTCGTTTTTAAAAAGTCACAAATTTAGAAGCATACTTTTAACTTTTTAACGAAATTTTTAGAATTTCACTTCAGAGAGTTTTATGTAGAAAAAGAAAGCTGACAAAAATTTTCAATCTATGTTTGCAAACTTTTAAAAAAAATTCTATTTTGTTGGAAAAAACAGGATTACCGAAACATGCCTATAAGTACTTCTTTATTTTTCTGTATTCTAAGAGGGATTAGAAAGAAATATTGTTCTAAAGTTATATTTAACAGTTTTAAATGGCATAATAAGGGAGAAAAATTTCAATTCAATTTTCACACACACACACACACAAAGTTTTTTTTTTTTTATTGTTATTTGAAATAAATCAGTTTTAGAATGTAACTGTCCTAAGAAAAGGATTTCAGGTATGATAATTGCAACAAATTATCCTTTTTTCACAATTTAATTTTTAGCACTTTTTTAAATCTACCATGCTCTGCAATTTAAAATAGTATCATAAGAAATTTTTATGAATTTTTTTTTCGGTTCTAAAATTTTGATTGATAAAAAATAGAAATTCTCAATGAATATTTTCGACAACGTTTTTTTTTTTTTTTTTTTTTCCTTCAAAGAAGTCGAGATTTAAAAAAAATAGCTAGTTAACGGACATTTTTATTAGTTATTCCCTACTATATAGCAAATGCATATTACCTTTCCAAAAATTTCTTTGAAATTTTGGAAAGAAAATGAAAATATTTTTCCATATTTATACTTCTTTAAAATTCACTCTTGGACTAATTACAGTTCTTACACAGTTCCTTTTATAAGTCTTTTTAACAACTACAAATCACTAATTTAAAAATGATTTTTCAAATAAATATTTTTTTAAAATTTTATTTAAACTAGAAAAATTATTATTAAAGCTTTCATACTCTTTCCATCTTTATCCGATTATCTATCCGGGTATAAACTTGAGGTCTGATCTAGATATCTGAGCTCAACATTTAAACCAATAAAAGTGACGCTGTGTATCCCCCCCTCCTCTTCTATTTTTCGCATTTTTCATGACAACTCGACTGAACTGTTATTCAAATGAATATTCTTTCTCCGCTCTCTCATCTTATGCTTCTATGATATTTTGTCTTTTCCGAAATTACATACACCAGCCAGTTTTCGGCATTAAAAATGTCTGACATTATTCCAAATCATTTAGTTTCTTTAAAAAAATATTTTTCCTTTAATCTCTCTCGCTCTCAAAATGCAACACATGTTTTACAATTTCAGACTTAATATTAAGTAAACACGAGTGTTGATCAAAACTTTGGTTCATGGTACGAAGGAAAAACTGATACAATTAGTGAAAAAACTTTTTTAAATACAATAATAGGGCAAATTTAGGCGCAAAATTTAAATGATCGAAAAGCAAATTTAAATTAATAAATAAAAACCAAGTTATTAGTGACGACTATTTTTTGCATCGTTATCAGTATTCTGTTAACATTACGGTATACTTAGTTGAAAAAGCAGTCTGCTTTTATAGAATTTAGAAAACAATACTTACTGTTGCGCAGTTAAAAAAAAAAAAAAAAAAAAAAGGCTTTAATTAGTGCATTAAAAAGCACATATTTCAAAATTACCATTATTTCCTACATTTTAATCTTTAATTTATACATGATTTAATTTATATATGATAAATATTATGGAAATTTGAATTCCATATGAATTAATCCATTAAATTTGAATTCCATGTGAATTTGAATTTGGTTTCCATAGTAAATTTTTTCTTCTCAAACTCACAACCCGATAGAATCAGGCATCCAACCAAAATTTACTTAAAGTAAACAATTAAGCTCTAAAAACCTAACTAAACTTTAAAAACCAAATTATACTACATTTTTCATACGTATATTTTTTATATGTAATAAATGATACATAGAATTCCATGAAAATCCGCCTTGCATTTGTAATGAAGGTCGTATTACTTAGAAGAAATTTGCAGGATAAGCATTTCATGAAAATTGTTAGAATCTTGAGAGAGAGTGAGAGAGAAACCCTACTTATTTTTCTTGATTACAGCCGACCACCCCACCACCACTGAAAGTTGCAGTATCGACAGGATTTGTTGTGGTCGACTGCTGAATAAGTATTGTCTAACCTTACATTGACTGAACAGTCAAACTAACATTCCTTTTGGAGCAGTAAATAGCTGTCTTTCTCCCCATCTGCACTCTCTCAAACAGTTGGAATGAAACTATCAATCTTTAACATCATATCCTTCAGGGTTTGAGATTACCTGGTTCCATCAGTACTGTACTTAAATCATTATTGACAATTTCAGGTCCTTCCTGAAACTCTATTATGTAAAATTTGGTTTATCTTATGATTTTAAATTAGTTATCGTTGAAATATAGCATTATCACTTGTTGGTTCACTATAGATTGTTATAGATCATGAAGCAGCACATGGTGCATCCCCTAGGAAAAGAATTGCAGAATTGCAGTAATATTTGAAGGTGATATATAATAGTGAATAAAAAAATGAAATAACAAAAAATTCCACAGGAATACTACATTTTCAGCTGGAATCGGTTCTAATGCATAGTAAGTTTGAAACTGACACATGCATGCTCACAAAAAGCTGTATATCTGGAAACAAATTGAAGGTGATCTATAATAGCGAGAAAAAAAAATGAAAAAACAAAAATTTCCACAGGAATACAACATGCTCAGCTGGAATCTGTGCTAATGCATAATAAATTTGAAATTGACATACGCATGCACACAAAAAAATGTATATTTGGAGACAAGAATCACAATGCCTGAAAGGAACTATTAAAACACGTCGATAATTAGAAAAAAAAATATTTAAGGCTTATTGCTATAAGAGTTAGATTATTTGAAGTGAAATAAAGTTAAGGTATCCGACTACATGAAAAACACTGGTTGAATATCACATTGACGAATTTTGTTTTAATTGATATTTCTTGTAATTCAGACTTTTCTCTTTCCAAAACAGTTTATCTTTTCTAGGAACAGGAAATCCTAGTCTATCATCCAGGGTTCCATATTTTTTCAGTTTAAATTTGGCTTTCACTTCAATTTTCTCAGAACATCAATTTTCATAAAAATTTGCCACCGTTAACATCATATCTCAAAAACTAATAGAGGTATTTGCATAAAAATTCCAGCGTGTATTTTAAATAATATGGACAATGGAATAAATCAAAAGTTTTATTGCTGGTGAAAAAGTTTTTCACTTATAGGAGTTTTTAGAAAAATTAAGTTTTAAATTTATGAAAAATATGCATATATGAGTACATTTTAACACATTTTTGCATTTTCATAACATTTTTGGTTAAATTTCATTAAAATTTACAACAAATTTTCCCATTTCTCAAAATATATTGTATTTTCAAATAGTTTTGTTGCGTTTATAATCTTTTGTATCATAATTGACTATGCATCTAAAAACAGTAGTTTTAAATAGTTTTTAAAAAATTCAATTTTTCAAAAATTTTCATTTGAACGTAGTCGGATACCTTAATGAGATATTTAAATCATCTCATAGAATAACTGTAGTATTTTTACCATTAATAATTCCTTTTCGGTTTTTAAGAATTTCACTTGGGAGTCTTGGCCAATCTCAATTTGGCACAATTTCTTTTATGTATATGTGTGTGTGGGAATATACACAGACAAATAATTCGTGCATGCATGCACATATTAAAATATACATATGCACCTAATATAAGTATAAGATGGCTACATATGACTTGAATTAGTTACAATTATTCAAGGCATTTTTTTAATTTAACTAATTTTATAGTTAATAATACTTATAGAAATACTGATAGTTAATAATGCTTATAGAAATACTGATAGTTAATAATGCTTATAGAAACACTGATAGTTAATAACACTCATAGAAATATTTATAGTTAATAATACTTATAGAGATACTTATTGTTAATAATATAGAAGTACTGATAGTTAATAATGCTTATAGAAACACTGATAGTTAATAATACTTATAGAAATACTTATAGTTAATAATTTTTTAAATTACAAGCTGTCTTAGGTTTTACTACAAAAGGATCTTGATGTTAATTCTTGTTAATTTATTGTGTATTTTTATTGACACCCTCTGTGTACACAATAAACAAAAAATTAAAATTATTAATTGTAATTTTTTAAAATTATTAACTTTTTTCACACAAAATTAAAATTATTAGAAAAATTTGTCTACATTAAGATTTTTTTAGTTATTTGTTGTATAAAAGTAGACTCAAATAAATTCAGCAAAGAATTTGTATTTGTTTCCTTTTGTGTTTATATAAAAGCCCAAGATGGAGGAGAAAAAAAAAGCAAATAAAATACAATAAAAAAAGTTCGGCTAAGTTATTTTGAAAAACAAATTGAATTTTCTGGAAAGTGATGTTTTTCATATATGGAAATGAATGAGACTGTCAGAAAAATGATTTGTTAGGTTGGCACGAAGATTAATCGTTTTTTCTTCTCAATAAGGATAAGAATGACATCGTGGTGTTTTTCATTTACTTTGAAATTTATTTGTAAACAATGTTTATGCGTTATTCTTTCTATCGTATGATAATAGTGATATTTGATGAATTTAATTTATCTCATAATTATCGTATTATAATAAAAATGTAGGACACAATATTTATTTCAAAAAACTAGATTAATTTAACTATCCATAATTTTGATTTTGAAACTTCAGATAATTTCTGGAATTTTCAATAATTTACGTAGTTTTGAATTCATATTTTTTTTGGTAAAATATGATTTGAAAAGGCTTAAAACTCGTTTTATAGAGTTTAAAAATATCAGAATAATATTGATTCGAATTAGGAGGATTTTAGATTCAAGACGCGATTCCAAACCATCCCGTAAGCAAGTGAGGTATACATTAATTCCATCAGGGCCGCACGTCCTCCTGCCGGTGAAAAGCGGAAGTTTGGAGAGGAGAGGCCAGCTCAGGTGATATCCTTGTCATCTGACAGTGGTTCAAAAGTTACGACTAATAAACATCAGAACTTTAATTTTGCTTTAAAACGGAACGGAATTGCTTTAAAGTAACCGAATACGTTCGAAGGAAAAATTTTGAAAAATTTGATTTTTAAAAAATTATTTTTGTTTTTCAGATGTATTATCAATTATAAAAACTATAAATACAAAAACATTATTTGAAAATATAATATATTTTGAGAAATAGGAAAATATGAGGTAAATTTAGTGTAATTTAACCAACACGGTTCGCATTCTACAAAAAATTGTAATACAACAATCCTATTTTTCTTTGTACACAAGTTATAGAATATAATGATGAATGAAATGAACCAAAATCTAAGAAACATTTTGACATGCAAAGAAGTTACGGGTAAAAATAAACGCTTATATGCATTTTTTCCATAAATTCGCAACTTAATTTTTCTAAGAACACTTATAACAGAAAAAGTATTTCATTAACAATAAAACTTTTGGTTCATTTCAACTTTTGCCTATATTATTTAAAACACACGCTGAAATTTTTATCTAAATATCTCGATTAGTTTTTTTGGGATATCATGTTAATGATGGATAATTTTTATGAAAATTAAAATTAAAGTTAAAGTCAAATTTTAGCTGTAAAATAAATTTTGCTTAAAATTCCTCTGGATAATAGGTTAGACCTTCCTTTTCTAAGAAAAAACATACTGTTTTGGATAGAGAAAAATCTGAATTACAAGAAATAACACTTAAAAAAAAATCGCCGATGTGGTCGAATACCAGTGTTTTAACGTAGTCGCATACTTTAAATGAACTTTTAAATGCAAAATAGCCTTAGTTTTGCTTTAAAACTGAACGTTAAACTAAAATAAACCAAGAAAATATTCAAACACCTAGAATAAACACATAGAATAATTAGATAAAACATCCGTTATCCAGATGATGAGGATCATACTGTGTTCTTCAACAAGAAGAGTAATTAAATAACAGACAAATTTATGGATAGGCGTTTTTACTTTTTCTTATTTGAAGTATACGGGGAAAAAAAACTAACCATAAAAAAATCAAATTTATTATTTGAATGAATTTCTAACTTTTATATCACCCTGTGTTAGAAAAATACATTTGTGGAATTATGTCTGTCAGTGAACAGATCCAATTGAAAATGCTTTGAGCTAGGTAAATAAAAATTGGCATGGTATTTTTTTTTTTCTTTTTTTTTTTTTTTTTGCCTCAAATTTGTACACTTCTCTATTAAATTTTGAACGAAATGCATTCACAGAAAGGAAATCTTCTTCTTTCCTTTTATAGGTGAAATGATAACTATAAAATAAAACCAAATTGAGTGGTCTCCCAAAACTTTCTCGCATAATATCTAGTTTACGTCTTGTTCCCTTCCCTACATAAAATTATGATTCTTGAGTAAAGTCAAAAATATCTTGCATGACATTGGTGAAAACTAATTAGGAAATATCGATTTTTGGTACGAATCTAAAAGCACTTTTGCAGAATTTATATAAGAAATATATCTTGAAGAAATATTGCATACCGTATTTCGTTGATTTAAATCTTCTGTTTTTGAGTTATTGCGTTTATATGCATGCGGAAGCGCAGACCGAAGAACAACAGACCTTTCACAGATTTGGCATAGAATTTGATAAAAGTATATGTTTTAAATTCTAAATCTGTGAACTAGATTTCTTTTATCTAGCTCTTAGCTATTAATCTAGCTCTTATCTATTTATCTAGCTCTTATTTCTTTATTTACTCTTGGATTTATCGAATTCATTTGTAATAGAACAGACAAATAAACCGATTTTCTCTGAATGGATTTCGTTCAAAATTTGATCTAAAGTCCATGTCAAAATTTAATCCGTCTTGCACAAAGCGTTTTTGAGCTATTGAGATCTCAACCTGACACAATGCTGGAAATATGTCTTTCAAACTTATAGTGGTTCAAAATTTGGGGATTCTTCAAAATCCCGAAAATTCATTTTTGACGATTACAATATTTGTTTTATGCATCGTACAAAAGAAAGTAAAAAGCTAGATATATAAAATTTGGTACACAGATTTTGTATCTAAAACGTAGATGGTTGTCAAATTTTGAAAGAAATATGCAAAAATTTGACATTCTGCTTGTCTGTATTTTGGTAAGAAAGCAAACACGATAACTCATCAGCGCAAAAACGTAAATAAATAAAATTTGGCACGAGATCTTGTTATTAGAATTATAGTTCAGTATCAAAACTTGATTTCAATCGTTAAAAAAATTTGTGTACAAAATTTATATCAGGGTTTCCTTCCAATACGAAGTATAAAACTCTCATGTATGGGACTCTGAAAGTACAAATCTGAACATCCTTGGCATTCACAGTTTTGCCAATGGTGGCATTTGTTTTTCTTTCAGAAGTTTTCTTTTATCGTGCGAGAACATGACCCTGTTGTTAATAGGAAGTTTTGAATAACTGAAGGCAACAAATAATTGAAGCTCGAAATCTCGTAGGCAATGATTAAAGCATAATTGGCAATTTTCATTAACATCTTTTCAACGCTTATACATATTTTTTTAACCTGCTTTTGCCAGTATTGTTATTATTATGCATGCTTATATGAAAGCAGATACATTTTTAAAAGGTTAATGTAGAACGGTGACATCATAGCTGTAATTTTCATGGAATACATTCATTGCTGTTTAAAAATGTTCAAATTAAAATTTTTCTTGATGATTTGATTTTTTTAGCTAGACAAATTTGCAATTTTTCTAGATTTTGCAGTTTGGCGAACAACAACAAAAAAATCGAGTTACGGTTTAAAAATGTTAAAATTTTCAAATTTAATATTTTTGTTTCATGATAACTTTCAATTCGTTTAGATTTTATGATTCGATGAATAACAAGTAAATATTATTACTTTGGAGAATAAGATTTACAAATTTTATTTTAATTACGATAATTTTTCTCTCAAAATCTTGTACATTATCGCCTGAAATTACTATATAACAGTTTACTTTCATAAATAGGAGTAATCCAAAAAGGAATAACATGTAAATATTATCTTCCCTTTCTCCTTTTATTCCATATATCTGAAAATCTGCTTTATTATTGGCTCAAAAAATAGGAATGGGTGGGGCAAAAAAAGATGATGTAAATTGAAGTAAATTACTCTTAACAATGTGGAGAAACCCTAAATGTGCGCAATCTTTTTGGATAATAATTTGCAATGATTGCAGAAAAGCAGTGTGTGTGTGGAGGATCATAAGTCTTTAGTCAAAATGACAGTCAATTTAGTAAATGAAATTTTTAGCATCAGATGTCGATATTTTCATAGGTTCTTTGTAGCTGCATGTGATTTGCTCACATGAGGTGAAATATGTGTAGAAAATTCCCCAGCTGTATTATATTACCGAGTTCTGTCCTTTACAATAGATTATTTTATTTTAGTTAGATTAGCGTATCATCCTGAAAATTCTCGTGAGCCGTTAGGAAATGGATATAATTTTGAGTCGTAGAAAGATTATGATAACGATGACTGATCTAACACTTTTCTTTCCAAATTTCAATTTCTGGTTCATAGGAAGATGCTATATGACTCTCGATGGATTTAACATGTACCAGATTCGTATAGAGAGGGAAATTTCTATGGAATTTAGTCTTTAGTCCGTGGTTTTTTAATCCTAAGGCCCTGAAAGTGCCATAAGGCCATTATGACACGAAAGGAATGTTAGTTTGAGTTCTCGGTCAATGTAAGGTTGGACAATACTTATTCATCAGTCGACCACAACAAAACTTGTCGATACAGCTAGTGATGGTGGGGTGTTCGGCTGTACGTAAGAATAAGAAGGCCATTATGACATTTTAGTTATGGTGGATTCATAGTATGTTATTATTTAAACTAAATGTTATTTCAGAAAACCTAGTAAAAATTTGGGTCTCTTAAGTTTAAGTAAAAAAGATTTCAAATCACTGTGCAACTCTTGTGAAATATAGAGGCTCCTCCCCCACCTAACTAGTTATTTAATTTTTACTTTACTAATTACAAACATTTTTTCTAATCAATTCATAATTAAATAAGCTTCGAGTTCCCTTTTTATTATAATGATCTAAAATCACTTGCCAGACTAGTTTCAAAATAAAACCTTTGAAAATATTGAATTAAAAAATTAGATTCAGGGTCAAGATTGCTATCCTGCTAAAAAAAACTTCTGTATGTTTTTGAGTATAAACTCGATTAGTGGTTGTCTTTGTAATCATTGCAACACCTGAGTAAAATAGTCTTTTTTTAAAGACGCAATTTAGTATTAGTTGATCCTATGTCTTAATTTTATGTACATGCATATGTGAGATAAAGAGCAAGTATAATACAAACTCTTTCTTTCTATGTAAACATGAATACTTGTAGCTACTCATCCTTGATTGAGTTATTTTAATAAAACTTATTGTTAATAAACTGGAAAATCCAATACATTTCTTTTAAAACATAAAATTTAAAATGCTTGATTTTTTATTTAAAAAATATTTTGAAAGGTTTTTGTCAGTTTTTGAATAAATCATGAAGAAAATGCTCTCAAAATCAATACGATTTCATTTTCATCATTTATGAATCATTTCAAATTCATTCAGGAATTTTTGAATACGAATTGGTTAGGAACATATCAAATTTTGAAATGCGAAATGGTTGACCAATAGAGTGCTGTCAGTCAGCAAAACAGAGCTTTAGTATAGTATATAAAATAAATATGAGCAGTGATAAATATAAATTTAAAAATTTTATTTTTAAAGTAGTAACTTTAAATTCAACTGCATGATAAGATATATTACACTCAATCATACAAACAAAATTGAAGGAACATATTATTTATGTATGTTTTTCAATAAAATTCGGACTCTCATGTACATTTTTCAAATTGATTTAATTGCCTTTTCAGTATACATCCTACTGGCAACAATCAGTATTTGAGCTCCAATCTTATTTTTTTAATATTTTTGTCGACAAAATCGGGTATTTTCCCTAAATGCAATTGTTAAAATTTAAAGATTAATAGAGTGGTGCTTAATTTATATCTCTTTTACCTTCAGATTTATGTTTTAAAAATGTTAATACAAAAAAAAAAAAAAAAAAAAAACTTGCCTCTCAAAAAAAGGTTTAATTTTCTGTCTAGTTCACACTAACAAAATTTTTTCAGAAATGAATAGAGTGGTCGGATACTGCCTCTTTTATTTCCCATGGCAAAACATGAATTTGCATTTACTAAAAAGCAATCTAGTAATAAAATTAGCAAGATTATTCATAATTTTTTTAGTGGAAAAACTGATTTACTTTTTTTCGGAAAAAAAAATACCCCTCTAGATAAGAATTTTTTTTTTGTCTGTATGTGTGTGAATGTGTGACCACAATTGCATACGGCAACTCATCATTATGTCGCCTTTAGGACAGGACAGTTTTCTTTTATTCTTTAATTGAGGGTTTTTCTCCCCGTCACTGTTTCCCCCCTCCTTTTCTATATGTGTCTTTGTAATCGTTTGCGGTTTGTGAAAAATAAGAAAAATCTTTTAGTGACAACATAAAAATGATGCAAAAAAAAATCTTCTGGTACTATGTAACGAGTAATAGAATTTAATGGTTACCTAATTAATAATAAATAGTGAAAGGTCAATGAAAAAATTTTATTTGATGATTAAAGAACAATTTTGGTTTGGCCGTGAGAAGAAATTATAATCAATCGATCAAGAGATATTTTCAGCCCGTTTATATAGTGAACTGAAATTCTTTGATGCACACTAGTCAAGTTTACCTTTGAATTTTAAGGCTCCAGTCAGTAATTAATTGTTCAAATAATAATTATAGAAGTATAAAATTGGAAGGATATTAGTATAGTAGTATGGAAGGAAATATAAAAAAACATCAAACATCAGATAAAATCAAAATTGATTTAAAATTTTTTAATGAATTAAAAAAAATTAATAAACTGAGCAAAAAAAGAAAAAAAAAACTAATTTTTATTCTTTTTATGTTAAAATAATTTTTGCTGCTCACACATTTACAGTTTTTTAAATTCTGAATAGTTATCAATTAATTAATAACTATTTAAAAGATGCGTTTTTTTTTTCTTTCAAATTTAAAGCAAAAGAAAAACATTGGTATATATCGCACAAAAATTCTGAAAAAAAAAATCATTTTTTTTTCTTTTTTTTTTCCAGCAAACTTTTCTTAAACCATCCATCTCCCCTCATATAATTTGCATCTTTTTGTTTCAAAGAGCTACAGGAATTATTTAATTTTTATGCTTCGCTTGAGAAAATAGTGGGAATCATTTTTAATGAAGCAAAGCGGAACACATTTTAGATATTAATTGCTGAGTTATAGTCAAGCAACAGTCAATAAAAAAACACAGTTCAGCAATAGTCAATTAAAAAAACAGTTAATAAAAATAGTAAGCAATAGTCAATAAAAAAATAAATGTACAGAAAACATCAGGTACTTGTAAATTACTTAAATTTAAGAAATTCGGTTATTAAAAATTGAATTGAATGCTAAATTTAAAATATTGAATTGAATACTAAGTTTTAAAAAAATGAATTGAATACTAAATTTAAAAAAAATGAATTGAATACCAAATTTAAAAGATTGAATTGAACATTAAATTTTTAAAAAATGAATTGAAGATTGAATATATTATGTGATGTAGCAATCATATCATAGTGCTTCCAATAAAATTTAATCAAGAAATAAAATATTTAATTGTGCACACATTGGGTATTTGCTTGAAATTAATATGCATACTACACTACAGGTGTTGGGTTTAAGCTTTTTGCATTTTCAGCAAGATATTTTGAGTATTAAATTCAATTTTACGCTTAGTTTAACCATTCTGTTGCCAATTTTTTAAAAATATTTTTAATTAAAAAAAAATTCTAAGCAAAGCTTTTAAAACCAACGTAAAACTCAGTGTGGGCATAAAGTGTTTTCTATTATACTGCTGAAGAAATTTATTTACTGCTTTATAACTTTTTAAAACAAAATTAGTGTATTATGGAAGATTGTTTTTTTTAAAAAGTAATTACATTTTAGTACTTAATTTTTTTTATTCATAATAATAAATGCTATGGATCTTGAAATCAATTTTCTTAAAATTACTACCAGGGGTCGCCATACATATCGAATCAAGATTTTATGTAATTAAACGATTAACTGACAATTAAACTTAAGAAATCTGAAAATAGTGCATCGAAGTTACAAAATCTTACAAAATATCAAAACAATTGATCGAAAATTCAGTACAAAATTAATAGCAAAAACCTCATTTTTACAAATATAAAATAATTAAATAAAAGTGCTCAAAAATTAAAATAAATCTAATATTTCATTTAAAATTAACCAAACATATTTAAAGTCATTAAAGAAACAAAACTTATATTACTATTTTGATGCTTATGAACACGGATTTGATTACCTAATTCTTAAATATCGTTTGCTCTTTGCTAGAGTAAGCAGCATATGATATTAAAAGAAATAGGCAAACTTTAAAACAAAACTAAAAACAACCAAAATTTTTCGAAAGTACATCAAAGCTTCAATATAAGAACTCTAATTACATTACCGAATTGAATATAAAGCAAAAAATATTTCAAATAATAAAAAAAATTCCATTAGGTTAAGAGAAGTGATTAAAAGATGTTCAATGGATTCAAATTTTAAACCGAAATGATAGTTTATCATACTAAGCATATAAATTATCAATAATACCATATTTAACAATAGCAAATAAATGATAGTCAAATGTATTATTTCATAAATAATGCTGGTAATATAGAAAAATTAAGAATTTGTACCATGAATATGATAAGTAATGAACCCAATATTTAAATGTCATCCTTTTTTTTGCTCTACAAATTAAAGAAGGAGCTATTAAAGCTCTTTTAGCTCGTTGAGCTTTTATATCCACGTCGCTTCTTCTTTGTAAAAAGGGGCAACAAACATTGATATTCCTGATGTTGCAATCTAATACGTACAGCCATTTTACTAACTTTTAAAATTATTTTTTAACTTTCGAAATATAAATGATCTCTTTTGCAGAAATTAGAAGAAACAACTATCTAGACAGCAATTCTATACTTGCATGCAATAATACTAAAAGATTTTATGAAAATTATAATAAAATTTTTAAACATTGCTTTGAACTAAATCAAAATTTATTAATAACACTAATATAACTTTCGCTTTGTAATGTAAAACCTCTTTGTAAAACTTCGCTTTCAATGTGGCTACCCAGTTTTTTTCGACATTTTCCCCTAAATAAGAAAACTGAACTCATCCAAACTTTACATATTTATTGTTAAAAAGAAGAACTGTATACTTTTCAAAATACCAAGTTGATAAAATATACAATTAAATAAAAAATTTATTTAAATATTGCTCTTTTACCGCAGACACTTCGGATCATATTGTTTTACTAGAAATATCTTTTATATAATATTACCCACCTTTGGCGATCAACAGGTTTAGTAGGATAAATAGCGGCTAAAATTTTTAAAGCAAATATTTTATGTAATTTGCTCTTATTAGTGTTTTTAACAGAATATTTTTAAGCTTCCGATTCTGACGCAATATATTTAGATTATTTCAGAAGCCTCTCTGCTTATTTTACTACGTATTTCTTTTATTTCTTACAGATTTCTTAACATTCATAAAACATTCTGCCATTTTTAGCATTTTAAAGTTATAAGTTAATTCCTAATCTAAAACATTACAACATTTGGCCATTTTTCTTCACTTTAATAATATATTTTAAATATAAATGTAAAACTTTTACATATTTTGTCTAAAGATACTAGTGGGTTTAAGCAGGTGTTCTGCTCAACTTCGCCCCCCCCCCCTATTAATATAAAGACGTTTCAGAAAATAAAAAGTATCTTATAATTATAATATTTTATACTAAAGTAGTTTTACTTTGAAAATATTTGACTGGAAATTATTTTAATTCTTCACTCTGCTGTGTATTAAGATGGTTTGATATATATATCTGTTTAGAAAGTTTTAAAACAATAAAAGACAATCATTTTAAAGGTAATAGTACACAAAAAATATAAACTAAGCTGGTTTGAAAAGGGGGAGAATTTGGCAATTAATTAACAAATTGTGAGGATTTTTCATTAGCTTTAACAGCAAAGGTAAGATACCAGAAAGTTTCAATATTCTGATGTTATTTCGTATTATAAACAGATTTCCAAGATTTTATTTTAATAAAAACTTCATTTTTTTTCTCAGGCGCAGTGCAGACCTTAAAAGCTTATTGATTAAAGTCTGGTCTTAATTTCGGTGTGGAAATTCATAAATCTGAGCTTGGAAAGATTTTGTACAGTTGTGCGTTATCGTTAAACATCAGTAATTGAGTTTCAAGTATTTATGAAGGATTTAATTTTATATTATTGATATCTATATTAACATTTTATGAGTATTAATATTTCTTTAGATCATATTAAGAATGCATAATGCTGAAAATTCATCAAATGTTGAGTATTAACTAATTTCCTCGCTCTTACTTTTCTACTTTTTGCATTAAAAAATTTCACACATGTACATTCAATATTCAAGTTGGAGCTGAGGCGGTTTGGTGGTAAGGTCTCGGTTTCGGAGCCGAAGGGTTTCAGTTTCGAGGCCCGATTCCACCGAAGAACCGCTGTGTAAGTTAAACGTTAAATACGTCAGGGCCAAATGTTCTCTCGCTTGTGTGGTATGGGGGGTGCCAACTCAGGTTTCGTCTTCGTCATCAGACAGAGGTTCAAAGTTATGAGGTCCATCCCAAAATAGCCCTAGTGTTGCTTCAAAACGGGACTTTTATATAACTAAACTAAAACTAAACTCAGTATTTAAAGTAGAAACAATTAAATTCACGTTTACAACGAGATATGAAATAACACACGCAAATGAAAATTTCAGATTTTTTTTCCGAATTAGATTATTATGTTTTAAAAATGCCAAATCTTTTTTCAATTTAAGATAGATCTTTCAATTTATATTTACTTGTTTAATATTTAATAGGAGATTACATGCACGCAATAACCAACTTAGTTATTTGTATATAAAGGATTCTTCTAAGTTTTCTCATTTTTTTCATTATAAAAAATAATAAAAATTTTGTCATGGTTTTAAAATACAACGCATCTTTAAATTGAATCACAATATAATGTAAATCTACGAACTAGTGAACTATTTAGTTTTAGTGACTACATATTGAAGCTCTAAAATTTCAAGCAAAAATACTCATGCTTGAAATGCAGGAATTTTTTTTTAATAACTAAGTTTTTAAAAAAAGCGAAATTTTTTCTTAAACAGCCAGATTAAGAGCCAATGCATCTTTAAATTAAATCACAATATTATGTAAATCTACGAACTAGTGAACTATTTAGTTTTAGTGACTACATACTGCAGCTCTTAAATTTCAAGCAAAAATATTCATGCTTGAAATGTAGGGAAAAAAATTTTAACAACTGAGTTTTTGAAAAATGAAATTTTGTTAAAAGGGTCAGATTAAAATAATATTTTTTTTTCTTTTAAAATCATTTTATTCGGAAGCTAAATTATAATACTTCAAAATATTTTAAATAATACTTCAAATAAAAAAAAATGTTCGGAATGTTTTCTCAATATTTTTAAAAATGTCTATACTATTCTGAGACATTTTTCATCATTTCCTACAAAATAATTCATTCATTTCTTCCGGTTTCTTACTGCATTAAATTCAATTTTCTGCTTGTTAATGAAAACAGGAAAAAATAGTAACTTTAATTTTTCCATATACGAACAAAACGAAACTTTGTTCAGTTTCATTTACAATAAGTTCTTGTCTACAGTGAACGCAAAGGACCATAAAATTAATTTAGTCATCACTCGCTTATTACTTAACTCTAAATAAAAGGATGATTTGAAATCATAAACCTAATCCAAGGATCACGCATTGCTCGTATAACTGCTTTAATGCTCATAATAAATTAAAAATATAATAATCGCACAATGTTTCTTTTAATGAGCAGTCATGATTACAAAACCCATTTACAGATTTTTTTTTACTTCAACAACAACGTGACTACATGTTCCCTGCTTTTTTCCATAGATATGGATTTTTTGTCACGTTTTTTGGATTCGTCGTGTCACTAAATAAAAAAGTTATAGTTCCAATTATAAATGAATTAATTTTTTTTCTATATTAAACTGCATGAAATTTATTAACGTCGGTTAGTATTGGAAAATAAAATAAGATGAAAATTTACCTGCTTTTGAGTTTATAAATTCAACATCTATGTTTGGAAATAATGAAAGAAATTATATTTTATTGTTTATTAATTATAATTAAGCATAGATGCAGTTATTTCTTGTTTTTAAGTAATTTAACAAATTTTTGGTTGAAAAAAATAAGACAAAAAATTAATAAAGAATTTAAAAAATAAGAAAAAGCAAGACATTTTGACACATAGGTGGAGTCTCTAACTAACATGTTAGACCTTCTTCCCCATCAAAATAAATATATTTATCCACCGAGGTAAATATTCTTTATAGATAGTATTACTGTAATATAATAATAATATTTATTAATTGACAATTAGTGAATTTTTTAAAAATATAAATGAAGTTACTCTAGCTCATTATTAATAAAATGAAATATATTTGTCTCCACAAAAAAAGTTTCACCTACCAAATTTGACGCAAATAGAAGGTAAAAACGCAACAATTAAAAAAAATTTTTTGATTAAATTTTATTTAATTAAAAACTAAACATGGTTTTTACATTTTTTAAAGATATCTTCGAAATTATTATTGTGCAAAATTGATTTTCCGGTCATTTTAAAATTGTATTTTTATTAATATCAATAATTATACATTTTTTTTCTGAATTTTGTTAATTTTTTAAAATATGTTTTGCATGATTTTTAATTTTATCACAATGAAATTTAGTTCTTTTTTAAAAGTTCTTCCATCAATTTAATTGCGTGACTTGCTTTTATTGTTCTATTGTTGAAAAAGAATGATTTTACTTATCTGAGCATTTTATGCAGGAAATAGAAAATAAAATTACATTTCCTCTAAAGATAAAGAGCAATTTAATTTAGATTATTTAAGCAGTAAACCAAGGATTTTTAATGGCTTTTTGATGTCACTAGATCCAGAATAGATTATAAAACAGATGAAGTTGACTATCGCATAGAGGTCTCACATCTATAGACTGACCTCGACCTTTTAGATTTTTTTGCGTTATTTTTACAGGTATTTAATTTTAATTAATTTAATTATAAGGGCATTCACAGTCGAATTTATTCAAATTAAAATTAAGTAATTTTTTAATTAATTTTGAATTATTGATCTAGAAGCATTCCTAATTAATAAACATTTTTAAAATTTTATATTATGATAATTTATCATTTAAAAGTGTGAAGATTTAAACTGTAAAATTTTTTCAATTGTTTTGTTAAATATTATATAAATTATATTAAGAAAAGAATTGTCATTTTTTTACTCTTCAATTTAAACTAAACTTTGATTGGTCATTTTTGTTCCATACACGATACACTGAAACTCATTTTTTTGAAAAATAATTTCAGATTTAAATGTTGGCTTTCAATTGATTTAATTTCACATTTAAATTTTGACAAATGAAATATCATTTCATTTCATCAAAATTTGTTATGGATAGAAAATATTTGATATTAAAATTTTGTAGAGAAAGGAGACCCGAGATATGAACTGCGTAAGGATACATAGAATGCTTAGTCTTGTCTTAAAAGACGATGCATTCTCTTATACGAAATATACAAAAAAAATATTGTAATTGTCAAAATTCAAACTTCCAAACTGCCTGAGTAAAAAAAAACATTTTTAAAGAATTATTCTTGTCTGTCTATGAACAAAATTATTAAAATACTTTGGGGTAGACTTGTAATATTTGATATATTGTTTTAATAGCAAATTTATAGATTTCTATCAATTTTTAAATGAGTATTCAGTGGAAATCGGTCTATCCAACTATCTAAATACAAAGTGAACTCTATAATTATCAAACGAAAGTAGACAGAAAAACTGAATACTCAAATTTAGCATCTAAAGAGTAAATATGCATTATATTTAAACCAAATCTATTTAAGAATTGACCGTATTATTGGTCAATGCTTTTGAATGTATATAAACATAGCAAATTCAAATAATTCAGAATTTATCAAATTCCTATGATTTAATATCCAAAAAAAGTACACATATTTATAAAATAATTTAGTCATTTTATGAAATTATTCAATCGTGTTTTTGCCATTGCTCAATTTATATAAAATTGCTTTCTTAGGATATTAACTCCGAAGTAGAATTTTAATTTTAATTTTTATTTCAAGGTATACACACGCTTTAATTTGAACTTTTAATAAACTCATTACACCGAATTGATTTCTTTAAGCCTTCCAAAATAAAGTGAATTTTTTTAATAAGTACATTCCATATAAATTGTTTAACAGCCAGAAAACTGCATGGAATATTTTGTTTACCTCTATCTAGTAAATAAGGTAATTATCTCAGGACGTTTGAAATACATAAAATATGAAACAGAAATAATTTTTTTTATTATGTTATGATTATATTTGTTATTATATTATGATTATATTTGTTATTATATTATGATTATATTTGTTATTATATTATGATTATATTTGTTATTATATTATGATTATATTTGTTATTATGTTATTGCTCTTAATAATCATAAAACCTGTGATAATAACGCTATTCATAGCAAGCACACCCATACAAGGACAATTTACCTACATATTTTTCATTTTTTCTATTGTATATTAATAATTTTATATTTAATATTATTCATTGTTCTTTTCAATTGCATAAAAATCTCTGGATGGTCGGTACATCAGGGATTCTGAAAGAATAAATTTTGTTAAGAACGATTTTTTTTTGAGTTTTACTATTCCTTTGATAATGGATTTAAATGCATGAATTCATTGAATTCTGCATTGTTGAAAATGTAGCTTAGGATTTAATATTGGCAATTGTTGTGATTATATGACAATTCAATATTTAAATCTTTTCTTATTTTAAATACTACATTTTATTAAAAACCTGTATCTATCTTAGTTTTTTATTAGAAGTTCCTTGTAGTAACGTATTCCAAATTTTTAAATACTTGCCTCATCTTTTACAGTAATATAGAAATCTTATAGTTTTAGATTTTAAGACTTGCGAATTTTATCGAATGGCACAGCATTTTTTGGATAATAAATAAATGAAAGATTCCATTAGTTTCCCCTTTTTGAAAAGCATTCCGCCTACGATATTTTTTAGTTTACTTTTAATCATTGGTTTATTTATAGCTGAAACGTGGTAATTTAAAGATTTTCCAATAAATCCTTTTATATGATGCATTTAATTTTCGATGTCACTTTTAAACTTTCAAATATTTACAGAAGTTGGCTTTGATTTGTCTTTATTTTCACCATATTGATAAATTAGAAGCCTTTTTTTCCCTTTTTAAAATTGACAGTTATAGGATTCTTGATTAAGTATGTATACTATATTCTTTAATAAGAAAAGTTTTTAGTGGAAAAAATGTAAGCTAATTTTTTTATTTGCAAAAGCTAAATAAAAGCTAAATTCATAGCTAAATAAAAAATTATTGTGTTACTTAAAATATAAAATAAAATAAAATTTAATCAAATAGAATAGGATCTTAGATTACAAAATATAAGAATAATAGAATAGATTACAGAATATAGGATAGTAATTAGATCATAAAATATAGGATAGTAATTAGATTATAGAATATATGGTGATAATTAGATTATAGAATAATATAAATTAAAATTTAATAGAAAATAAAAATGTTTTGAGCCATAAATTTTCGCATAAATTTTATTCAAAACTCATAGAAAAAAATTCCTAAAGGTTTTTATTTACAAATGGATTTGTTTTGTCACTCCTTTCAACATTAAATGTTTTTATAGATAGCTGACTTTTAAGTCCGTCAAATCTTCATCAAATGATTATTTTCAAAAATAATTTTGATAAAAGAAATTTTTAAAACCATTTTTATTAATGAATAAAAAGGAAGAATTTATTTATCTCGTAATTATTTATAATTATGTTTGCTACTAAATCTTAAATTCAATGTAAGGTGCCGAATTAGAAAAGTTGTAGAAAGGGCACTGCTAGAAAGAAAAGAAAATCAATTATATTAATAGACAAACCAATGATTAAATTTTGGATATTTTCAAGAACTTCTTAGTTGTATCGATAGAACAAACATTACATAATTTTTTTTTTCTGTTACGGAACAAAATATGTATTTAAATGATTCTCTTGCTTCATAAATTCAGGTTAAATGAACGAAATTTTATATAAAATTTATAAAGTGAAAATTATATTCAAATAAGAATAACCTTTATTTCCAAAAGTAAGTTGTATTTCTACAAATCCCTTAAATATTGGGGTTCAACTGATAAAATAATATGAAATGTTTAACTTTTTTTCCTGTTGTGAAGTACTAACGCAATTATAAAATATGTCTAAATGCATAGATTACTTATTTTCTAATTCAGAAACTGAAAAATTTATTGAGAATTTAGTATACAGTAAAAGCTCCCTATTCGCACTTCCTTCATTCGCGTTTTCACTATTCGCGGATTTAAAAAATGCTACCCATTTCCTATATTCGCTGCTAAAAGAATTAGAAGATTTAGAAGACTGATTGATGTTGCAATTTTTATTTAAAATATTAATAAAAATATTTTGTAAAATATGGCTCACAGAGCAAACTATGAAGAAATCTAAAACTCATTATTCATAAATGCATTGTTTGACTCAAACTACATAAAATGTAACTATTTACTTCATTTAGATCAAATAAGTAGTATTAAACAATATCTATGCCAATTAATAATACTTTACAAACTGGCCAATGGACCGGAAATTGAATGCATATCCTGTATAAATAAAGATAATTTATTGAATTAATGATTTAAATATTGCAAAGGATCATAGAATCCTTTGCCTTGCATTTTTTAAAGAAAATATCACATTTTATACTTATTTTATTTTATCAGTCACGTGCTGAAAGCTACATTTCTTTAGATTTAATTTGCAGTAATTGTTGATTTTTTTAAAATTTGAACTTTCATCAAAATGATGGCAACACGGATATAAAACCTAATTTTTTTCCCTTTGAAGTGCTCTTGCAGATTAAATTTTATAGTTTTATCCGAAATATATTGTTGAAAATTTGGTTAATAGATTTCTTTAACAATTCGTTTAAAATAGAAGTTTAAGTTTTATGTTAAAACTCTGATATCATTAGAAAGCTAATTTTTTAATCTTTAAATTGATGTAAAAATCATGTTTGTACGATAATATTTTCGAAAGTTATTGAGGAAAAATGTTGCAATTTCGCTTAATTTTTAATTAATTCAAATTCTAATTTAAAAATTCGAGAAAAGGGCTCCGAGGTGCACATTCCCGACCCAAAAAGCATACATGTATTAAATTTGGTAGCCGTAGTTCAAACGATCTGGCCTGTAGAGTGCCAACACACACACATTGAGCTTTATTATAAGTATAGATAAAAAATACGTTATTTTTTCTTTTAAATCGGTACAAAATTTAAGAAATAGTTAAAAGTTAAAAGATTCAGTTATTAGTAGTTAAAGAGTCGGTAACTTTATTCGGAAAAACTTTTTGAGTTTAATGCTCTAATAATTTATCGATTATGCTTCCAAAATATTAAAAAGGTTTTTCTCGGTGATGTTGCCATAATATAAAATATGTTTTTTTAAAGAAAGCGAAAAAGGGAAAAAATTATTGAATAAATGATTTAGATGTTGCAAACAATTATAGGAACCTTGGCTTTGCATTTATTTTTTTAGAAACTATCATATTTTATAAGGGAAAAAATTATTGAATTAATGATACAGACATTGCAAACGATTATAGAAATATGCCATTAAGTCGGGATTTCAATGCATATCCTGTCTAAATTTGATCAGGTTTACCGTAAATAAAGAAGATGTGTTGAATTAATTATTGAGATATTGCAAACGATTATAGAAATTTATACAATCATATTTATTTTTTTAGAACATTTTTTTTTTTGAAAATATCACATTTTATATTTATTTTATTTTATCCAGTCACGTGCTAAAAGTTGCATTTCTTTAGATTTAATTTGAGATGATGTTTTTATTTATTTATTTATTTTTTTAAATTTTTAATTTGAACTTTCGTTATTGTTTTCTTTTATTTTATCCAGTCACATGCTAAATAAACATGGTTAAAATATTTCTTTAAAAATTCGTTAAAAACAGATGCTTGAGTTATACATTAAAACACTGATACCATTAGAATGCTAAATTTTAATCTTTAAATTGGTGTACAAATCATGTTTGTGCAAGAATATTTTTGGAAGTTATAGAGGAAAAACGTCGAAAATTCGCTTAAATTTTAATTAATTCACATTCTAATTAAAAATTCGAAAAAAGGGCTCCGAGTTGCACATTCTCGACCTCCAAGGTATACATGTACCAAATTTGATAGCTGTAGGTCCAACGGTCTGGCCTGTAGAGCGCTAACACACACATACACATTGAGCTTTATTTTAAGTATGGATAAAACTTTAAATATAAATTGAACACGAGTTAATCAAGTTTAAAACATTATCACGCTACTATGTTTTAAAATAAAAATAATTTTAATTAAACTAATTTTTAATTATGGAATTTATATTTACGTGTGTGTTTTATAATGTTAAATACATTTTTATGTACTTTATGTATTGTAAAACTAAGAATAAACTTTAAGTATACATTAAACATGAGTTAACCAAATTTAAAACATTATCACGCTGCTGTGTTTTGAAATAAGAGCAAGAATCTCCTTTAATTTGTATAAATTTCTCCCATTTCCGGTTCATCAAAGATTACGTAAGTCATGTCATATTATTTGCAATCTCAATAAAGCTTACTTTGACATTTTGTACCAGTAATTATTTTCACAGCGTCCCTGGCAATCATTAGCAGAGCGGTTACAGCGCAATTAACTTTCCAAAAGAATAATTAGCAGATTAGGACAAACCACCAAGATGTACGAGACGATATCTATAATTAAACAGTGGAAATTAATTCACCTCTAATAAATATATTTTCGCATTCATTCGACAATCACTGCGTGTGGAGAATCGTGATCAGTAGCAGATTCGTTAAAATGAGTTCTGTTTCATTGATTAAAACGATCTTGGCACTTGAAAGATCGGTTTTTCTAATTGTAGTAATCGGTCGCTAATTGCCAAAGAGGAAATCTTTAAAGTGACTTTGACGAATAAGGATTTTAAAGATGTTGTACGTCTCCTCTCCCAGGGAGTTCTGTTTCATTTATTGCATTCGAAGATAGCCATTTTTTTTTTCACAAAGGAATTATTATCTTTGTAGTTTTTGACTACTGACAGATAGCATGGCAGGTGATGCCAATTGTCAGAAGATTCCGATGCGAGGAAGATCATCTAGTAAAACGTAAGTGAAATAGGGGGGGATACTTAGTGAATAAAATAGAGGTCCAAACGATTGGCAATCATTCCCACATCCTTTTGAAACACGAAAGCGAAAGAAGTTATCTATTACACGACGAAAAGGTATTTTCATCGTGTCACCAGTTTGGGAAAGAAACTATCGAGGCTGCTATGCATTGTATCGCATTTTTATTTCTCATCTCTTTTATTTCGGAATTAAGGTTGGATATTTTTCTGAATGGATATACCACCGAAAAACTGCCGTATAAGCGGATCTGGTGCACGTTAAATACGTCAGTGCTAAACGTCCTCCCGCTGTTGTGGTGTAGAAGTTTGGAGAGGGGGTACCAACTCAAGTGTCGTCTTCGTCATTTGACGGTGGTTCAAAATTACGAGGTACGTCCCAAAATAGTTCTAGTGTTGCTTCAAAACGGGAAGTTAATATAGCTAAACTAAACTAACTATGGTAATTTCAGATATAAAGAGAAAAAGCTACCAGCATGGTGGCTGGGTTTTGCTTCGACGTTTTTAAAAATAATGATGTGTGTTCGAGCTACCTTCAATCTTCTGACAGATCTTATTTCTTATGAATCTTCGACGCTTGAGCCATTTCGTAATGGAGGTTCTAATGGGTTCACAGCAATGTCTATTTTAATTTTCGTAGCCACTATGTCACTCATATTATCTGAAATGTTGAAACTTACTTCAGATTGCTTGGAATGTTCAAATTACTTGGTAATCACGACGGTGTAGCTTTTTTAAGTAAAATATTTACAGATAGCTTGAATCATAAGAAAAACCAATTAATACAAAATTTTTAGACCATTTCAAATGGTTTTCAAAGGAATAACAGCAAATTAACATTATGACGCTTTCTCAAGACAGTCGTTGATTTGTTTAAATTAATGAAATAAAGCATCCTAATTTCACTTCTGATACCAAAAATGACCTTCATTTTTTTTTCTTTGCTTAAAAATATATTTTAAGAATATTATTCTTAATATAAGGAATATTACCGGAGGGCAACATACAAATCGAGAAAAAAATTAAAAATCATTATTTATCAGAAAAATATTTAAAAAAATAATTCTTTATAGCATTCTGAAATATTTTTTAATTCGAAATATATGGTTATCTCTAATAGTTTAAATGTTAAATTTAGATACGATTAGAATAAACACCCTTTATATTACCAAAAAAAAAAACCAAAAAAAAAAAAAAAAACCAAGACTGTTGATATGTAAATAATTACTTTCACTGTATGCTAAATGGATTTTAATTATCCTTTCAACCACTTTATGGTTATGTTACACTACGGTAGAAATGAAAAATCACCAATAAATGTTCAAATAATGATAAGTACAATTTTTTAATTACCTAAAAATCTAATTTCAATGTTTTAAATAAGAAATTATTGTTTTAAGAGTGAGGATAATTAAGACAATACAAAACTTATATTTGGCCAGAAATCACTCCGAACTGCCTCAGTTATGGCGCCTTATATTAATTACGTCTAGTTATGTTTTGCCTATAGATTTTGATTCTCATATCTTCTAAAACAATCATCTTATAAAAAAAAAGCTTTTTGTATTGTCTTAAGATACAAAAAAAGACAATTTTGGTGATATAAATTTCATTTTTGTACGATTTTTCATTTAATTTCAATAATATTTTAAATCCAATTTGATACAATATTTAAAACAACGTTTTTCAATGCTGTGCGGGAATTCAAAATCTCCATCAAAACATTCAAGCATGTGAATTTAGAAATTTTAAATTTATAAAAAGATTTTCTTTTCCACTTTCATATCGTAATATATAACTTTGTAAATTGTTTTAATCAAATTGATGCGATTCAGTCGTATCAAATTGGAATGTTTTTTTCAAAGTAATACTTTCTACATTAATAATTTAACAGTCTAAAAAGTCAATAATCTATGTTGAACAAAATGTTTACAAAGGCGTCTAGTTTAAAAATAACATACGGAATTTTACATTTATTTTTAAATCGCGTGCAGTCAATTTTTTCCCTTAAAAACTCCTCATAATTGTAGAAAATGCACAATTTTTTTCTTCTAAATAATATACTGTTACACACGCTGATAAAAGTTAAACAGGATGACACTCAAGGTTCTTGAAAGAAAAAAAAAGTAAAGAACCGGAAGAGGAAGCATTTTTCCCTCACTGACTTTGAGTTTTCTCTCTCTCTCTCACTTCTTTTTTTCATATCGTATGATAGACATATTCTGACGACAAAAGATTGTTTCAGGTTACAGTTTAACGGATGAAGGAAGAAATATTTTAATAGCTTCTGAACGTGGGTTTTATCAAAATATTGCTATTAGGTTGGTGCGTATGAAATGTCGGATTCTTAAGTGATTGTATAAAACTGCATATCTTTCTTCAAAAGCTGTTTATTCAATCAAAGTATGCTCCATTCGCTTCAATACACTTCTCCCAACGAGATTTTAAAGCGCAGATGCCTGTCTTAAAAAAATTTTGGTCTTTAGAATTAATAAACTCTGATATCGAGTTTTTTAGACTGTCTTCATTTTCATAGTGTTTGCCCCTTAAAAACAGCTCTAAATGCTTGAAAAAATGAAAATCGGTCGGCGAGAGATCCGGTGAATAGGGTGGATGCTGCAAAACTTCATATTCCAGTTCGTTCCAGCTTATTTCGCTCTATCAGTGCGTGCGGTACCCACTTGTCCATCTTCTTAACCTTGCCAATCTCAGAAAGGTGTCTCAATATCGTTGTATGGTCAACTTTCATCCTGATAGCAAGTTCCCTCGTGGATACGGCTGGATCCGCTTCCACTAGAGCCTTCAGGTCATCATTCTTCACAGACGTTTTGGGTCTTCCGCGCGGCTCATTTTGCAGTGAAAAATCGCCGAAATTTTTCGAACCAACGCTGCACTTTCCGATCGTTAACCGTATTCTCCCCAAACGCTTGGTTTATGTTGCGTGCAGCTTTTGCAGCACTATTACCAAGTTTGTACTCATATAAGAAAATGACGCGAATGTCGGCAGAATTCATATCGGCAATAAACTCAAAAGAAATAACAAAAGGGAAGACCTTCGAGAAAACCTATTTTGCTGAAATGAGTCTCTGGCAATGGACAATACGACTATGAATGAGGTTATGCCAAAGACAAAAGTATAACGAAAACAGGGAGACAAACGTCCGCATATAAAGAGAATCCGACATTTCATACGCACCAACCTAATAAATCTTACAATACTTAATACATTGAAAATAAAGGTATAAAGATGATACCCATATGATCGATGTATCATATAAATACTTGCTGCTTTTTTATTTGATAATTAAAGACATTTAACGGTTAGAAATTAATGATTGTTAAAATTTCAGTTAAATATTTTCTGGAAGTTTTAATGGTTTTCTTTAGCAAAATATTTTTGAACTGTAAAATTTTGCTAAAATTTTCAGTCACTAATTACAGTTTTGAATTGTAATTATTGCAAAGAATTTCAGTTAAATATTTTCTGAAAGTTTTAATGGCTTCCTCAGCAAAATATTTTTGAATTGTAATTGTTAAAAGTTTCAGTTAACCATTACAGTTTTGAACTGTAATTATTGTTAAAAATTTCAGTTAAATGTCGCAATGACCTTCTCAGCAAGACAGTTTTGAACTTAAAATTTTGCAAATAGTTTAAAGTTACTCAAAATAACTTTGAGCTGTAATGGTCACTAAAAATTTCAGTTAAATATTTTCTAAACCTTTTAATGACTTTCTCAGCAAAATATTTTTGAATTGTAAATTTTTGCAATCATATGTTTTTTTAGAAGCTATACGCTGTTATATTCATTTTGCTATGTGTTTCCTCAATTTTTGTATCAAAATGTACAATTAAACCTCAGAAAGATTAGCAATATTTAAAAATGCATGCAATTTAAAAACAAATTTTTATCATTGCTTGGTTAAATTTAAATTCCAAGTACAATAAAATTAAAGAAATTTTTGAAAGCATGCCTTTTATTTAAATCTTCTCCCCGTGGATAATAAGCGTAGTCTTCATATCTTAGGCATCAACAATTGAAAAGAAAATCAGAATGAAATATTAGTCGCTTTTGAATTTCACTTCTGCAATGAAACATATTGTTGTAAAATACTTCTAAAATATTTTTTAAATCGAAAAATTGTATAGAAAAAAAACTGATATCATTAAAAAGATAGTAGTTTAATTTTAATATGATAATATCTGGAAGACTGAGCCTCAATTTTTTTTCTTCTTAAACTTGTGTTTTTTTGGAGAAAATATTTAGATACGAATTACATACTAATTACATATAATTATTTTTCCATCTTATCTACATATGAACTAGTCCTTTAAATAAAAAAATCATGAATGCGCGTAGTTTAATATGTTATTCGAAACAATATACTAGGTTACAGTATTCATTTTACAGTTTATATATCGTTATTTATATTTTTGAAAGTTTTATCATGATGATATCGAATACGTGATGACTCTATGTAACATTGTCAGTATAATAGCTGATTTTTAATAAAATTTTTCTTTGAAATGCTCTATACTAACTGTTTATGACTTTTTTTACTTAGCAGCTTTTCATACAGAAATTATTTAAGGCAATCTCAAAATTTAAAAATATTATAACTTCAACAATGCAACTTAATTGACAAGAAAAACTAATCTCATTTATGAAAGGGAATTTTAATTATTTTATCAAAAATTTGGCAAACAAATTTTGAAACTATTTTCACTGAAATGAGTGGCAATGCACGTGAAGCCAATTTTCAGTAATCGAGCCCTTTCATATTCCAGTGATCTGCTGATTTTATTTAAAAGTTCATGCTTTAGAAGAAAGTATGTAATCACACCACACAGCGTACGATGACAGCAAATTATATGCTAAATAACATTTATGGTAACTTTATAATGCAGTTCAAATAGTACGTGAATTGATTTTAGTACTTTACTATTTAGAAAAAGTTCTAATATGATTAATAATTTTTTTTTCTCTTTATAAAG
Organism: Argiope trifasciata; assembly: GCA_026543055.1. NCBI lineage: Eukaryota > Metazoa > Arthropoda > Arachnida > Araneae > Araneidae > Argiope > Argiope trifasciata. Next base: position 739,489 of record JAPMOQ010001131.1, on the reverse strand, counting down.
TTTAAAGAATCAGTTTTCCGTTTCCTTAATTAAAGGAACAACAAAGGAACATGATAATTAACAAATATAATTTTAATTTCATTGAAAACATAAAGATGATCTATTTCGGAAGTCGTAAAAAGTGGACATTTCCTTTCCTTACTACTGGAATTTATATTAATTTGAGTTGTAAAAACAAATTGATGCTTCGTCCTGTCACTAAAACACATAGCCTAAAAAGTAGTTCATCTATACTTATAATAAAGCTCAATGTGTGTGTGTGTGTTGGCGCTCTATAGGCCAGACCGTTGGACCTAGAGCTACCAAATTTGGTACATGTATACCTTGGAGGTCGCGAATGTGCATCTCGGAGCCCTTTTTTTTTCAAATTTTTAAGTAGAATTTGAATTAATTAAAATTTAAGCGAAATTTTGACGTTTTTACGCTATAACTTCCGAAAATATTACCGGACAAACATGACTTTAGCATCAATTTAAAGATAAGAAAATTAGTTTTCTAATGGTATCAGTGTTTAAATGTATAACTCATGCTTCTGTTTTTAACGAATTTTTAAAGAAATATTTTAACTATGTTTTTTAGCACGTGACTGGATAAAATAAAATAAAACAATGCCGGAAGTTCAAATAAAAAAACAACTATCATCGCAAATCAAATCTAAAGATATGCAACTTTTAGCACGTGACCGGATAAAATAAAAGAAACATAAAATGTGATATTTTCTTAAAAAATAAATGCAAAGTAAAGGTTTCTATGATTGTTTGCAATATTTATATCATTAATTTCATAAATTATCTTTATTTACAGTAAACCTGATTGAATTTAGACAGGATATGCATTGAAATCCCGACTTAATGGCATATTTCTATAATCGTTTGAAATATCTGTATTATTAATTCAATAATTTTTTTCCCTTTTTTGCTTTCTTTAAAAAACATATTTAACATTTTGGCAATATCACCGAAAAAAGCATTTTTAATATTTTGGAAGCATAATCGATAAATTATTGGAGCATTAAACTCAAAAAGTTTTCCGATTAAAGTTACCGACTCTTTAACTACTAATAACTGAATCTTTTAACTTTAACTATTTCTTAAATTTTGGCGAATGAATATATGATTTAATTGAAAATTTTAGAACGCATTACTCATGGCGAACCAGCTGATCGCAAAGGCGGCTAGTATTTTATAACTTAGTTAGGTATATAGAATAAATAAATACCAAAAATAAAGGTATTAATATTTATTATATAATTTTTTTTATAAATAATGATTTATTTGGTTAAGGAATTTTAAATATATATTTACTCAATTTTTTAAACTCTATTCCTGTTATATATAGAAATATCTATAAGGAACATAGTAAAATAATTTCAATAAACAATAAGGAGCTCGCATTTTTAATTAAAAATTATTTTGAACAATAGAAATCGTCTTACTTAAAATAAACTTCTAAACTCTAGTGATTTCTGTTTTGTATAAATTATTTATTTCATTAATTATTACATAATTCAAAATCAGTTTAATGGTAATTTTGAATGACATAAAAATTAATAGAAAAAATACAATTGATTTCAATATGGATCATTGTGTAGAATAACTTTTGCTTAAAAATATTTAGTCTTGAATTTGTATTGTAGCTCTAGTTTATAATAATTATTAAAACAAATGATAATTAAATGGTTTTATTTACTTTAAGGAATGAAAAATATTATAAGCGAATGGTATTGTTCGATTTTAAACAATTTTTCTGAATTATTCGAATTAGCGAAATGTTTGTACTATATGCCTGAGAACTGTATCATTTAAGAGAAATTTACGGTGATCCAAGTGGTGAGTAAGAAATAAATTGTTACGAATCCGTCCATTTACTGAAGTGATTAATCAATATATATCAAAATATTTCTTTGATGAATGTTTCAGCTTAAGTAATATTCTTTTAGATACATAAATGATTTTTACTTAAGAATAAAAAAAGGTTTTAGAAGAGCATAAATTTAAAATAATGTCTGAAATAACTTGAGATTCAGGTTTGTTACCAAATGAAATTAAAAAATCTTAAATTTATATTCATTTTGTTACGTTTCACCTTTCAAAATACGCAGTTATGAAAAACAAAATTGAAGTTTTTATAATTATAAAAAAAAATTAAACTATTTTCTAATGATTCTTTAAAAAAGTTTTCAATACTGTTGATTTTCTATTGTAGTTTTCAATAATATCAGCGTTTTTCCTTTAAATATTACTCGCTTCATCTCATAAATATAGTTTGTGTTTAATTTCATTTAATTCCTTTATACATAAATTAATGCCTATGATTCTTTCAACAAAATATTTTTAAGCATAAAATTGTGATATACTTTAAAGACAAATTATTTTATTAATCTTATACTAATAAAATAATACCAATTCTTTTTATGTGTTTATGAATCTTTCCAATGGAGTTAAATGCAGTAAAATCATAGTTCTCTTGAAAATTAACTACTCCTCTTGCTGCATTGTCTTTCCAATATGACCTACTTATTCCTCATGTACTTATACCACACTATTATAACGTAATTTACTTATCTCTAATGTAAATGTGCAGATAATACTTTCTGAAGAAAAAAAAAAGGAGATAATACATTGAGATTACGTGATTAAATATTCAATAGAGCAATAAAAATAACTTGAATGCCATTGCAACAGTGAAATATACTTATTTAAGTTAAGCAATTAATTTATTTCAGAATTAAGAAAACTAATTTGTATACTGAAATTGGTATCAATAAAAAGCATTTTTTTGAATTTTGAAAAGATGTAAAATTTATCATGTTTCTTTATGCTCAAAATAAATCCTGTTTCTTAATATTTTATTAAGAAATTATTATGGATAGAAGACAAAATATAATTTAATATTTATAAACTTACACAATTAAGTTTTATTTGAAAGTTTAACTGTTTAAGTTTATTTATCCGCTGTGAGATGCTCATTTTAACCCTGTTAGATATATTTATACCTGATTAGTAGGTTTGGCTGACGCACACTGGCTTATAGAGCGCCAAAACATAGATGTACTGACACGTATATCCTCTTCAAAATTATTAATTACTATATAAATATCAGGTTTCTGTTCATTTAATTCTTTACACAGATTCGATTTTCAGAATATTGGATCTTGTAAACAAATTAAAGGAAAATACCATTAAAGAAATTAAATCAAAGAAAGAATCAATAAAATAAAATAAAAACATTTTTTTTTTGAAATATCGCATGAATATTATTTCTTCACTTAACATTTTGAATGCTTTTTGTCTATAGGAATTATATCGGAAATTGAATAAAAACATAAATCTCATCTCGTTACAATTTAATTAAATAAAATTAATCAAAGTAGCGATTTTTCATTTTAATTGAAGAAAATCAAGTATTTTGAACCCTTATCTTTACAAAACAAAAGAAAATAAACTCAATCTCAGATCATCTCAACGATAAGCAATTCAATTCGCAACAAATCCATTTCTGAACTTTCCCTATACATCATCTTTCTTCTCCTCATAAACATGCAAAGAAGAATTCTTGTTTTCAAAACGAAATAAAATAATCCAAAACCTATCAACCTACAAATGTTCTTATCTCCTGGAGACTTTATCAATCAAAAAACGCTATCCACGAACTTCGAGCATTACCTAAAACCGCTCGCAGACAAATAAGTTCCTCCTATATCAGCATATTAAGATATTCATACATTTTATGAATCTTTTATCTCATCATCGACATGTCCAAACATAAATATTTAAGTCGAATCAGCAGAACGGTAGGTACTCATTTTAAAAGACCATCTACGTAATCACATTCGAACAGGAAAGCACATTAAAAGCCCCAAAAGTGGTTTGAACAAATGATTCCATTGCTGGGCTGGATCTTGCGCTCCTTGTGTATTTAAGAAAGGCTTCCCTCCCTCCTCTATGCTTTTACCCCAAGCACTTGAGAAAACACCTTTAGAATTTTGTTCATTCTGTCCAATCCCCTCTTCCACCCCATGGAGAAAACGCCGCCTCTTTGATGTCGACTTAAAATCAATTCCCTGATCATCTTGTAACGTGACTTCCAATTGAGTTGGAAAGGGGGGGGGAGCAGATCTAAGTTCCAGCATCCACTCCCTACTTTTCTGTGTCTTTTATTTAAAAAACTTTTTTCATAGCTTGAGTTTCATTTAAATTCCGACGAATTACTGAAGATGTCCTAGTCTGATTTGCTGTTGTACTACTGTAAGCGAGAGTGATAACAACTATTCAGGGCTTTTAGATTTTTTTATTTTTTATTTTTCTGTTTTTTCTTTGAGGGTGGAAAAGTGCTTTGCTGTCGCGAAATTTAATTCGAAGTGAGCTATTGAGAATGACTTTTCCTGATTGGATGTCGTGTTTTATGGTTTTACTTTTTTTTATATTTTTGTTCTTTCTTTGTGGGAGAGATATTTGAATGTATCAGCACTTTTGGTAATATATTAAGTCTACTTCAAGATCACTTGCGTGAATTCGTGAATGAAATGACCTATGATATTTGTTTCAAATAAAGCGTTGTATTTCCAATTGAAAGTTTAAATTTTGCATCGATTTAATAGAATAATAAACTTTTCATCAAGAATATATTTATATTTACATACCAAAATTCTGTAAAGTTAATTGAATTAGTAAGTCAGTGACTTACTTTGAGTGTTTGAATCTTCACACCGAAATTTTTTATTTATCGATGAATATTATAAAATACTAAATATAAGTGTGTAAAAAATGCAAAGGAAAGAATTTCAAAGAATTAAATAATCTTGAGTTTTATTTATAAGCTAAAATTAATAGAACATTCAAAATTTAATTAAAAATTCTTTATATTTCTCCAAATTAATCAAATAAATCAGTTAACCAGTGAGGGAGACAAAATTGTATGAAGCAAATATGATTTGGTGCGTAACAAAAAGTAAAATCGATAAACTGTGGTATTTTGTACAGTATAATTGTTTATTATCAAAGAAAGCCTTCCTTATAATTCTTTAAATCAATCAAATAAACAAATTAGTTAATTGCTGAAGTAGACAAATTGGTATGAAGAAAATAGGATTTGCTATACAATAAAAAATACCAACAAAAAGTAATTTGGGAAAACCGCAATACCGAAAACTGTTTTTTAATAAAGAATCGCCTTCTCTGAAAGAATCCTTCTGTACATGCGTTATTTAAAACTATTTTTTATTATTGATGGAGAAATCAATTTACAGTTATCATGACTTTTTGAAATGATGTGTTTTTTAATTGATAATTTGAGATTTATAAATTTGTGTATTATTTTATTTATTATATTGTTTTTAAAAATTTTTTAAAACAAAAATTTTATTTGTTGTAGTTTGGCATTTTTGGAATAAGTAAAAGTGTGCTACATATTTGTATTTCTTCTAATAAAGGAGAAAGTTTATTTGCCCATGTGTACATTGATGCTTTGTAAAGTACCAATACGGGGAGGATACAGATACAATGTACTTTAGAAAGTGAAAACGCAATTTTTATTTACGTTTTTATTAAGTAAAAATTAAGCGAAACTTGATATTTTCTCATCATAACTTTTAAAAACAATAGTAGCACAAAATGAATTATCTAAAATTAAGAAAATTTGTATTTGAAAAGATTTATTTATGCAATTTTTAGTGCAATTATTAGTGCGATTTATTTTTATGAGCATTTTAAAATATACAACAATACCATGCATCGTTTCAAAAAAATGTGCTTTCATTGCTATTATAAATACTTTAGCCTAGATGTCTTTTTCATATTTGATGAACAAAGTATAAAAATTCGAATTATTTTCTTATATACTGAGTATATTTTTATTTAACAAATATGCATTATTTCTTTTCTGATTTTTAGCAAGATTTAGAAACTTTATTGGATTTCCAACTAACAATTATTTTCAAAAATAAACAATGTAAATAGTTTCTTTTTTTTCAGCCCGTTTTTGCAACGTTAAATAAACATTTCAAATTAATAAAAAAAATCTAAACCATATGATGCAGGAATTTCAAAAAAAAGTAGTGCTAAAGTAGATCAAAGCCTTCCTGTTACTTCATTTTTAAATTCTCTACTTTAATTTTCAAAGAATTAAGTAAAATTGAAGAAACAAACTATACAGAAAGGAATTGGTATTACTGAACTGACAAAATTTTAAATTTAAAGACGATGTAAAATAATTTGCTCTGAAATTATCGAAAACAAAACCAACACAAAATTTTACTGCCTGATTCCTTTAATATATAATTAACTTTTGTACTTTGAAGGTTTTACAATTAGAGAAAATTCATCGTTTTTTGAATTATTATAATACTAATCTCTAAAAAATTGCCGAAACTACAGAAAATGATAATAACTTTGTGCTAACATATTGTGGCCTTGAAAAAATTAATTATTAAATAATTATTATACTAATAATTGTTTTGGTATATTAATGTGTCAATATCTAAACATAAAAAAAACGTGTGCCTCAGATTTTTTTTAAATGAAACAAATTAAAATTTTTATCTCAAATTACAGCGATGTGGAGATTTGATGATTAATTATTAACTAATCTAAATAATTGATTAATCGGTATAATCTAATAAAGTAAGAAACTAATTTTATCTGATTAATTAAATGAACTTAGTTTCTCAAACCAATCTTAATTCTAAAAATATTTCAATAAAATATTATTAGAAAAAGTGGTAATTCCAACTTATAAATAACTGGAAATAGCTATTCTTTAATTCATTAGGATTTAAAAATACTTTAAACTTTTCTGTGATTTTGTTATAAGTCACTTTAAATCAAAATATTCATTGATGCGTCGTTGAAAATCCATTAAAGAACAATATCATTCATTTTATTCATTATAGAATCGCATTGAACTGCAATGTCTTTAAAATACAGACTTCTTTAATCGTTTTCAATTTTTTATTGTAAAAGCTATAATGGGGACTTCTTCTAAATTTGAAAATTCCCTGTTTTTATTTTAACGTTTTTTTAAAATAATTATAATTATGTTTTTCAAACCTACTTAAGGAAATAAATGTCATTTTTCTGTGCTTGAGTTAGAACTTTTTCATGAGAGTTCAGAAATTAAGGGAAATTAGAGTTTCCTTTGTACAGTGTATTTGTTAAAGATTCTGGAAATACAATTTTATTTCAAATACTCCTGAGAGATATCAAATCGAAATTTGAGTTAAACAACAACAACAAAAAAGATTCCTAGTGAAACATATTAAAACTAATTTGATTTCAGTTTCATATTTAATTTAGAATAAATATTGTGCTTTTTTTCCCATTGCTGTGCTTACTTGTATTGCTGTACAAGAAACTAAAGTAACAAACAAATGATGCTAATTTTATAATTTTTTATTTATTTTTATTATGAGGATCAAATATTTTCCAAACAATAATATTTTCAAAAAGTTTAATTGAAATTCGCCCATTAAACAAAATATATAAATAAAAAAATGCTATTTTCGAAACTTTTCTTGTTAATATAAATGCAGAAACCTTTTTGTATTCTTCTCATAGAATAATGCTTTGTGTTTCAATTGATTTGAATACAAATATACAAAAAAATCAGAAAAATTGAGCGAATCGACGAAGAATTTATATATATATTTTTATCAATATGTAGATTAAATCCTTGTATGGTAATGACTTATGTAAGGAAAAAGCACTATCATCGGACTTTTTAAAACCAATTAGAGCATTAAAATAGTGGGAATTTGAAACAATCTTACTTTTTCGAACTAAGATATTAAGAATTAAAATAACTGAAATCTTTGCACAAATAGTACCATTTAGAAATTTGTAATAGACGGAAAACAATACTGTTGTATACATATAAATTATTTTTCTAATTAATTTTTCTTTTAAATTTTACGCGACCTTTTAATATTTAGTTAAATTTTGACGCTTCTTCATTTAAGAAAAGTCAAATGGCAGCATTCGGGTTTCGAAAGTCAATAAATATGGGTTCGGAACCAGATTCCACAGAAAAATCAATCAATTTACAAAGTTTTATAAGTTGTTTTTACTTAAATTTACTGGAGGCAAATAACTTTCTTGTGGCTTAGGATAATCATATGCTGTTTTGATCAATCTAAAATTTTAAATTAACATTTAAAAGGATCAAAATAGCCTATTTTAAAGTAACACAGCTCATCTAATTAAATTAAAACCGAATTGGAAAGAAGCACTAAAAAGCAGAAAAATATTTTTGTAATATTTCATGGACACGCTTTTTCATATCCTTGTGTGTCAGAATAAAGAATAAAAACTTCCTTATTATAAAAGCAAATTTAATTCTTGATATTTATTTTTTTTTCAAAAAATGGTTTTGAGATAAAAAATTATTAAAAATTTCTTGAACTAAAAATTTTTTTCTCTCTTAACTTAAAAATGCTTTGTCTACTACGCTTTTTTACTTCTGGCAAGAGGATCTGTGTTTGATGTAAAAGTGTGAAGCGCTAATTTAATGTTATTAAAGCTAATGCTAACATAAAAGTTATAAAGTTTCCATGTGGAATAAATATTCACACCAAAAAATTCTAAAATGTTGAAAGCATTATTCGACAAAGAATCTCTAAATTTCTCGATAACCGATATTAAAATTAAAAAACTCTCTATCTGTTTTATTCTTACGCAGTTTCTTATAGGGATATATGCAATTAAAAATGCATCCTCGTAAACGTTTGATACATTTTCATTTTTTAAATGCGCTCAAGATTATTGAATTTAAAAAAAAACCATGCTGTGATAAAAGTTTCAACAACTGTTAAATTTTGAATGTTTTCACATAAACATTATTTTTTAAAATAGTTACATGTTAATAATCGAAAATTGATACAATTTATCAAAAAAATCTTCTACAGAGGAAAAAACAAAATCAAGCTTTATTAGTTAGTGTAGAATATAATCAGAATCCCCATACAGTGAATAATGATCAATTTGTTGATAATAAAGCCTCATTAAACATAACAATCACCTAAGGTCCCAGTAAAAAAAATGATGCAATTCGACCTCTTTAGAAATTTTTTAATTAAGCTCTCAAGAACTTACAATGCATGGGAAAAGTACTTTAATTAATACCAATGAGCAAATTTGTTAAGTGCTAAATGGATTTTTTATAAGTCAAGATTATGAGAAAAAAAAGACGATTAAAAAATAACGAACGAAAATTTTTCGCTGAAGGAAAAAGGCGATTGTTTAAAATGAAGCTTCAGATATCACGTACAATACCATGAAAAGTAAGTAAAAGGGTGGAAAAAATAAATAAATACAAAATCGTTAAGCCGACCTGTCATTGGATCTTTGCGATCGGTCAGTAATTATTTCGCGCAGAGGTGGATTTCATTTGTTTCAAAACAATTGGCCCAATTGTGAAAAAAAAGTAAAGCCTGCATGGCTGCTAAACAGCCCAACCGATGCAAATATACAGAAAAAAAAAGATTTTTTAAAAAATCCCTATTCACAGTTGCTTTCAGTTGTAGCAGATTATAATTTCCACTTCTGTATCCTTGCGCACAAAAGGCCAGAGAGGGAAAAAATACGTTAAAAATACCAAATAGAAAGGAAAGTCGGAAGCAACATAAAAAATGTTCAGCATAAAAAAAAAAGATCTAAAGTGAGAGGGAGATAGTATAAAAAAACTAACTTTTTTTTTTGCTTTCAGCTTTGCATCAGCACATTTGCCCCACCGCCCGCTTTAGTTGTCAACCTCTCCGCTTGGTGGAGGTGGGTGTTATCGAGCGATGCCATACGCAATTAACATAATTGCGGAAAAGAAGAAAGGAACAGCGAAATGTTAATGCAGCGGCCGAAAGAAAAAGGCTAATTATTTAGCAGCGGTACCATAATTGCAATCGATTTTTGGAGGGAAAGCGCACGATTCGCGCGTTACGCCCTCGCATCACAGCCCCTGCACGATGACGTAGGCGGTAATCAGCAAATCCTGGGCCTCCTCATCAAAGCAACTGGCTAATTGGGAAACGCGGTAATATTAGTGCCTTAAAACGGTTAACCATGCTCGTTCCAACCTTAAAAAAAAGAAAAAGTGCGCAGTTTTCAGAAATTTGCTAATTTTTTTAGTAAAATAATATATAAATAAAAAGCGAATTCTAGGAATTTTTTTGTTCCGCGGAGCCTTCTTGTGGGTAATGCCGTGACAGGTGATCAATTATGTATAACGAAGAAGATTAAGATATATATTTGGAAAGTTTTCCAAGAGGGAGTGTTGGTATAGCATTTTCGGCAGTAAACCTTCCCAAGTTGCATAATTTTTTATAGATATTTATAAGTCATTCGCTATTAAGATAGGCAGAAATAATTTGAAATGCATTTCTAAAGATCTATTGGAACTTTGGGAATGGAGAAAAATATGAAGCCAGTTATCTTTTTGGGGGAAAAATGTCTGGCGATTTCAAATTTAATCCCTCATTTATATAAAATGTCAAAACTGATTAGGATATATTTCGCAATTCTAAGCATTTTAAATCAAAGTTGCTGACTTATTTTGGCGACATTTCAATTTGATTTTATAAAGAGAAAAGAGGGCAAGTTTAAAAAAATGAAAAGTTATGTCTGAAAAATTTTAAAATCTTTACGGATAAAAAAATATAAATAAAAACAATATAT